>APFE031001320.1:34215-47164 GCA_000404065.3 Pinus taeda | reverse complement strand
TTAAGCTTCAGGTTTATGATAACCCATGGTATTGACCCATGGTATTCATGTGAGCATAGACTATTTAAAGGGGAAATTCTATCTTAGATCCATCTTAATTCTGGGTCTACCAAGTGCTCAGAGGGATAAATAGATTTCATCCCCCTAAGAGTGTAGATGTGGAGTTAAGATGGATATAGGTTGGTTTTTATGATAATGAAGATATTAAATAGAGTTAGGAAATTATATTGTAAAAACATCTTAAGGTGAATGGTTAAAGCATATACATTGGAAAAGTATATCTGTATACTTCTGTTTTAAATTGAAACATATCCAGGGCTAAAAGGAATGGATTGATTGCACTAGTCATCCTTCTATAACTTTCCAACATAGGCTGGAGTAAACATATTGTAATTTGGGTAATTTTTCTAACTGCAAATAGGAACATACTTGTGTATTGGTAGGGTGGTTACGAGGTCCCTAGAAGTGATGAATTTGAATTTTTATTGGTTTTATATATAGTATTAGGTTTTTTCTCATGCTTTCTGTGAATGACTTGGGTGAATTTTATCCTACACTCATTAGGCTATCGATATGTAATTTCAGTAATTTTGATTTCAAAAGATATTTTAAAGAAATGCAATGATTTCATTTGTGTATTCAATAAACACAATATTATAATGGAATTTTGCGTTTGTGGTTTACCTATACAGATTCCATGGAGAAGTATTAGTGGTGTGACATCAATTGTCCTCAAGCAGAGGCTTTAGTTTTACTCTTTTCTGAAAGCAAATGCTTTCTTCCAACATTTTTGAGTTCCATGAAAAATTTGAAAGTCCTAATAGTATTCAATTATGGGTTCAAGAGAGACATAGTATTCAATTATGGGTTAAAGAGATCCACACTAAATGATCTATCAGCCTTATCTTCACTTAGTTTAAGACTCTTCACTTGGAGAGGCTGCATGTGCCCCCATTTCAAGAGCATAGTAAAGTCATGTAGAACTTAGAGAAGCTATCTTTAAGCTTTTAATGAAGATTGGAAAAATGTATGGGTTCAATAACACCCAGTCGAGCATTAAGCTTCCAATAATGCTAGATTTTAACCTGGAGCACTTTTGTGATTTGGAGTAGATGCCACCTCATATTTGTGACACATCTTCAGTTGTGAATTGGGTTATTACTAATTGTCATTTCCTTTGATAGTTACCTAATGACTTGGGGAACCTCAACTCTTTAAGAATGTTAAGGAAGGAAAGAAAGTACATTATGCTAATTTCTCTTATGCTTTTGAAGTTTTTCTTCGGTATCTACAACGTTTCAGGTAGGAAAGTACATTCTGTTAATGAAAATTTGTCTTGATAGAAAGGCCCAATTTCAAATTCTAATGCTTTCAAAAAACATTGTATAACTATAATATTTCTAAAAGGAAATCATATTTTTTCAATTTAAGTATCATGATCCCATATTCCAACTTATTTTTTAGTAACCCATTAGGCTTTGTAGCTTTGAATAAATCCATGTCTTTTGATAAGATCCTCTTCCAAATTAGAACGCAGTTTCCTTATGGCAATAACCACCTGCAATGTCTTGATTTTGTTATTGAGAAAATAGAGGTTATGTAACAAGCCTGTGCCATACAAGGACTTGATACATTGATTATGTATCAATTATGGCTCTTGATGTAACAATGTCTTGATTTTGTTCCTTGAAAATAGAGGTTATGCTTTACTATTTCACAGAATTTCTTACAATCTTTCCATAAGTATTGATTTGTAATCTCAGTCACTGAGGGATGAAAATAATGACAAAGGTAATATTCCATGGTTTGAAGTTCCCCTCTTACTAAATATTTAAATATATCACCACAATTTAACTGTTAGTTAAAGGAATTGTATTTGGTTTGTAAACAATTCATTGCTCTGATTTATAGATTTTGATTTTTTCCCTTTTTTATTTTTTTCTCAGATTTGGTATGAGATATCTTCCAAGATTTGGGTTCCCTAGTTTCCCCACCATAGCTACGAGGTTCAGATGCTATCATTAAATATTATCGGAACATTACAACTTGTCCAGTAAGTGTGCTTTGAAACATTGTTGTTGCTTTTCCATGGTGTTAATGCAAATAAGCACTGCAACTAGTGTCATTATTTAGATTAAGTGCTGAAATCTAGGTGGTATTGTAATGATGAAGTGATTGTTTTCTAGCTACTAAGGCCATATGCATTTTTATCTCTTATGTTGTCCTAAGATATTCAAATTTAGAATAAGAATTGAGGTCTCGTTTCCACTGTAGAAGATGTAGATTATCTTTACTAATCAACCGTGGATGTGATCCCTCGCAGGAAAGGAAATTCAAAGTGACTTTGATTTCAAACTGATTTGTCAAAACATCCACACAAGAAGGGAGATTCAAAGTGACACTGATTTCACACTGATTTGTCAAAATGGAGGCAAGAGAAAAGGAAACTTTGTATTCAACAATGCTCTTAATTTCATATGTACATGCACAGACATATTAGTAGAAAATATTGAAGGGTTTCCTAAGTAATATTTTCCATTCCACTACATTCTTTACAGCTTGTAAATAAATAACTCGGAACAGTTCATTACACTACCTGTTATTCTTTATTAATCAGTGGTTAAGATTTTGATATAGACTGGCTAAGGTTTTTCTTCCTTCTGTGAAATTGTGTGTTCTATAATGCTTCTTTTCCATTCACTATGTATAGCATATAAAGTGTGTCTAATGGAGTAGTAATATTGGAAAGTCTTGTGATCCTTGAACTATGTTACAAGCAGAAACCCAATGGGGCAGGGTAGGTGCATCCCCACAAAGGGGTCACAAATACCAAAGTTGGTATTGGCTAGTGCCTTGACCTAGAAAATTTCCTTTACCCTTGTATTAACAGTGAATCTGGAGAGGATTCTAATATTATCTTTATAAGATTTATATCAGTTAAGATTGATGAATAAAATTCATGAGACATGAGATAGGATGTCATTGCAAGGTGGTTGTTGATTATTGGAAGCTATGATGGCCATTATGTCAGGCCAGGTGGTCGCACTCCCTTGATCGTGAGCACGATTGTGATCAAGATGGAAGACTTAATAGTCTAGATTGATTGTTTAGTAGTGATAGTTAGTGGGCTCATTCACAAAAGCTTCTATTTCACTAATCCTTTTTATAGAGCTGTCAGATTCAATTTCCAAAGGTTTTAATTACACTGTAGAGTTGAGTTCTGAGAGAGTCGTGATTCACAGTGTTAAGTATAACAACTATGACACTTGAATGAAGACAAGCATAGTAGAGGTATCAGACTCTGTTATAAGCTTACCTGCATATTATAAGGGACTTGGTTGGCTTTTTTATAATTTTATAAACAAGTTCCATGTCATGGAAATGTGAAAAAAAAACAATGATATTGCCACCATCTGGATCTTGTCATATATGGTTTTATACTTTTTCAAAAAAATCTCTAAGAGTTCACAATGCTAAGATTCACTAGGACTTTACAAAGTTTTATTATTTAGTGGAAGACTCGCCAAGATCTTACAAGATTTTATAATTGAGTAAAATATTTGCCATGCCTAGTGAGAGATTCGCCAAACAATTATATATACATATTATATTATTGATAAAATCGCCTTCCATTTTTCCTATATACCATGGAGATTCGCCCATTCATTATACATATAAATTTAGGGGGGGTTCTTAAAATTTTCCCTGGTGGGAGATCGGAGGGATATCGCGCAGTGGAGTTGCACGGACGGAGTTGGGAAAGTGGTTGGTGGGGCCCGAGGTTTAATTACAAAAAATTATAATTAATTAACAAAATGATGACGAGATTTAAATATAAGCAGCGAGTTTAATCAAAGTGGGACCATGGGTTATATGGCGGGGTTTTTTCACTGCACCAAGGCTTGGTGGGTTAAAAAAGGGTGTCGGGAAATTATAACTTGGGGGATTTATAAATAGGGACTTTAATAAAAACTTAGGATAAAGGGTTTTTGTGGGTTTTTAAGGGAAAAAAGGAAATTAATAAGGTGAAAATGATTTCTAAAGGGTAATGTCTAGGGAAAAGTGTGAAATCAAAGGGGAAAAGGGTTAGAATGAGGGGAAATGGTATTTTTCCAAGGGAAATAAAATTGAAGGGTCATAATGAAGGGAAAGTTAGTGAATGAAAAGTAATGAGTGAAATGAGGGGAAATTAGTGAATGAGTTGTAGTATTTAGGCCTAAAATCATATAATACTTTTTAAGGTAAATAGCCAAAGTAGTACGCAATTTTTGTGAATGTCCTCTTTGCTTTGATAGTTCATCTTGCACATGAAACATAAGATTTAAGCATGATGAAGGTGCATTTGAGCTAGCAACCTTGTGCATTACAAAACATCTTCTACCTACCATTTATTTATCTTAGCATTTTCTCTTCATTTATTGGGTGCATTTGAGCTTGCTAACCATTTATTCCTTTTTCTTTTGACAAGCAAACTATCTAATTTTAACCTTATAACTTCCAAGGGCTCAGATTAAACTGATGATCTCCTTATTATTCTCTATCTAACTACTGATCTACCAAGATTACACAATTTGGCTAGATATTTATTACTCTATCTATTAATATGAAATTTAAATCATGAATGAATCAAGATTAAACTGTTTGATCCTCATGGATTGTGGTATTTTGACAAGCTGCACACAATCTTATTTGCAAAAAGTAAACTAAGAGGAGTGGAATTTGAATGTGCACACTTTCATGATCTATTTTTATCTTTTTTTGGAGGGGTTCATATTTAATATCCTTTTTTGTCTTTTGATTAGTTTCTTAGGACATACCCTCTTTAAATTTTTTAATATGGAAAAACATTTGTAGAAATCAAAGATATGTACAATATTACAAGATATACATGGTTAATTCAAAATTATGAGCCCTATTATTATAGGAACCTAATAGTGGCTCCACTTGGGGATGGCATCTCCTTGCGAGATGTCAAGAACACCGTCGACTAGTGGCCTGATCCATTGGGTCGATCCCAAGCCTGCACCTGCTTTGTTATATAATCTCTGTGACTGAAAATCTTGAATTGAAACCTTAACCTTTTCTGGAAACTGAAATCTGACACATGTTGTGCTGAACTTTGATCTGAAATAAACTTGTTGAAAAACTGAATTTAATCAAACTGAAATCCTACCTACTTACTCTAATCAATTGTCCGACTGTTGGTTAGGTAAAATGAAACAACCACTACAACCATTCAAGTATGATATACATTGGTGGATTTCGCTGCATTAGCTTGTTTGTGATCAAAACTGAGATTCTAAAACGCAATAGAAATTTCTCAACAAATGAAAAGATAAGGAAATACTTGATTTCCTTTGTTGAATCTAAAAATTGTACAAAAGGATCTTCCAAAATATATACATATTGTTCAACTGATTTAAGCAAATGTACGATTGCTTTGGATGGCCTCCATGCCATGAAACATAAATGTCATTTTTATATTTACCCCCTGCAGATTTTCAGACAAGCTTTGTGATGATATTTCTACTAATTGAAATGTTTGACTGATGAAACCTTTATCATCTTGATCCTGAATCTCATAGTTAGTTAATGAAGAAAAATTGTGATTGCATTCATTAGTCAACATATTAGCTATTGGATCATAAAAAACTTGGAAGGATTGCTACAACTTATTGCATATCGGTTTGAATGGAACTTCATAGATTTCTACAAGTTGCTCATCCTTTTCTTTAGAGATTTTATACCACATTTCCTTTCAAAACTGAAATAATTTAAAAGTAGTAGTATAGAACTTCCCGTGTCATTTGATCAGATGTTTCAATGAAATTTGGTAACTGTAGTTGTGAAACTAAAGAATCTTAAACAAGAGTTTCATTGTCTTCTTTGTTATCAATAACAATACCAAAAGACTACTAATTTTTTATTGCTTTAAAGTTTTCTCTGACGAACTGAAATGAAGCAAAACAAAAAGGCAAAGAACCTTCACTTATTTCCAAATTTTCTACACTTCCTTTCTCATTCTCATATCCAACATGTATATGCTTATCACTATATTTAATTTGCTGAAACTGAATTTCCTCATCCTCCAAACTAGTTTCTGATTGCTCTGTAAAGCTAACTTGAGTTCGAAAAACTTAATTATCATCATATTGATCATACTTAGGAAAATCACTAAAAGAATGAATGTCATCAAACATACACATTAAATTAGTAGATTCCTCTTCCATATATTGACCTGTAAATCCATTTTCTGATCCATCGTAGTTGGAATTAGCAAGAATTTGTTCATGGCTATCAACCTCTTCGTTTTTTGAAATAAATAGGTCATGGTGATCTTGTACAAAAAAATTTCTTGCATGGTGATCTTTTGTACGATTTCCTCTATTTTTCTTACCAAAATGTCAAGTTTTACCTCTGCAATGATGTTCTTCTCTGCTTTTGCTTTCAACTTTTGTTTTTTAATCAACATATGAACTTCTATCTATTGCAATGTTCTGCATATTTTCAAGAGTTGCTAGGTTTCTTTCTCTTAGCTGAAATTCTATTTCTGGATCAAATGCTTTTGGATAATGCAAGAGAGTTGAAATCAGGGGGAGGTCTTATATTTGATGGCACTGAATAATAGATTTGATTAAATCTGTCAGAAAATTGTTGTATTGTTTCATTTGGTTGTTTTTTCAACTGATTATATTGTTCTGTGATCACAAAAGGATTATCTTTGATTATCCATCTATCAAGGAAAAATTTAGCAAACTGTTGGAAATTTGAGATGCTTGCAATAAGTAGATTCTTGAACCAACTCTTTACTCTACTTTGCAAAGAAAGAGCGAAAAGTCTAATTCTAGCATCATCTTCATCAATCTCAAATAGGTATAGATAATTCTCAAATCCTTGAATATGTTTTTGGTGATACCATTCTCTCCATCAAAATTGGGGAGATATTTGTAATAGTTATCCGGGAAATCATGGAGTATAGGAGGTAACATGAGAGGCTTATATCTATCAAGAACTTTACAAGGTACAGGAATATGTACAAGGATTGTAAGATTAGTCTTGATTGTTTGAGGCTTCTCAATCGGAAAATGATCATCATGAGATTAAGAAGAAAGCTGCTCGGATGGATAAGGAGAATATATATTTACAATCTTCAAAGAAAAATAATCAAAAACTAATTTAATATCTTCTCTAAAATACAATATACATTGAAAAACCTTCTTGATGAGAAAGAACATAATGTCTTGGATTGTAATCCAAGTTAAAAGCTATATTTTTCCATATTGTTCTTTCAGGTTCATTCCTCCAATGGAGTCTTGATTGTGAAATTGATTCGGAGCTGGAGTCACCAAGTGGATGATTTTAACCTTTGTGTCTGATCACTATCCACCATCATAGATCATATCTCGTCTTTGTATAATCTTTCTGACGAAAATTTTCTCTTCCCCAGTATGGTTGCCAACATGTTATCACTCTAATATTTCTCTAGAGATGTTAAGAAAGAAATGATTAGAGGTAACCACAAAACTACTTTCGAGATTGGGATCTAGCCTTCCTAATTCACAGAGAGGGCTCTCTCTTTATGATTTAACTTTGTTTTAGTTATTTGATTTTAGGCTAGTTATGATTGTACTTGGGTTTTGATTTGGATTTGGTGGTGAGATCACTGACTTAGATGGATAGAGGGATGTTTTTTACCATTGGGCTATGGGGTCAAGTGTCAAGACAAACAGGACTGGAGCAAGTTCTAAAACTAGTGTCTACAGGGCAAGGTCGCTGAGTAATTTCAGGTCTTAAGGCTGGAATGATGAAGTTGGTTTCAATCGGATTCAAGGAGAAATTAATGGTTCCTTAGGCCAGATAATGAAAGAAGTGAAAGAGGTCAACCGGGATGGGAGAACAATTAAGGATTCTCAGATCTAGATATCAGAAGAAAACATAGAAATGATCAACTATTCAAAATAAAGTGTAATTAAACAAATTCTAAGATAAATTTCCAATTAATTCATTCACTTTAGATAACATGTAAGTTTATGTAATACATAAGAAGATAACAAATTTGAAAAAGAAAATACTTTGTTGTAATAGCTCAACACATGATTCTTGTAATGCAATCTTTTTATTACTCAGTCTGTCCGCTGACTTGAAAAAATGGTACAATAACCCTCAAGTTTCTGATCAATACAACTCTAAAAATGTTTAGCAATCCACCATCTAATACTTCAAAAGCAGAAGTATTTATACAAAGTTTACAAACTGTTTACAATAAATGTTGTCTCTAACAGACAAGACATTTTTAGACTATATATGAACTAAAAGCTCTAACTGCGGCAGATTAATAGTTTTGGTGGAATGTGTTGTGCAAATGTTGTTGCTGTGGAAGTGGGAGTAGGTAGGATGTGGACCCAAATTTGTGGCTGTGCTGGTAGATGAACTATCAGATGCAGATATATCTCTCTTTTTCTTAGTAATTCGCTCAACTGCTTGCTGATCCTCTGACTTGATAATCTGATACTTCTCTCACTAATGGTTGATCCTGTGACTGCCCTGTTGTTTTATCTCCATTAATGTCAAAATATTTTGGAATATATATATATATATATATATATTATATAATATTTCCAAAATATTTTAAATGAAATTTATAATTAAATTTCTACAAAACCATGTGTTGTTCCAATTTGTGGTTTTGTTTTCTCTTTCCATGAATTCGCAAAGCCATGTGTAGTTTTATTCCTATTACTCCTTCCTCTGTAAATTCATTTTATCTGTATGTAAATTCCTTTTACCTTTGTAGAATACATGATGGTTTTGCAAAACCATGTGTTGATTTGTATGGTTGGAAGAGTATTCTTACTTTACTCTTTTACTTTTACTGGCAACATGTTTTTACACTTGTAAATTGATTTCACCATGTCTGTAAATTGATTTCACCACACCTATATTCTCATATCTCTGTATTTCACTTGAACTTAATCCACTTTATATTCAGGCTACATTTATAAGATTTAAAACCAAAATAGTTAATGGTTTATTGGTATTTTTTTAATGGTTTATTGCACGGCTTTTGAGTGGTTGGTGGTATTTTTCAGAGGACACAATATAAAGTGGGGCTGCCACGTAATAAAAAGATGGGTTGGGAAAACCACTAATCTCGCTTGCTTTTTAAGTGTTAAGTGTTGGATGAGTTGAGCGTGTGATATGGAATTTTAACCATTCATTTGTTTTTACGAATCTCGAGGCAAATAAAAATGAAGGGGGTTTAATTCTTAGTGCGAGATGGGCCATTGGTTGACTTTGCAGGGGGAAGAAGTAGTATAGGCTTGTGCGGAGAAATTAATATAAAGTCCAAAACTTTATATTAATAGGGTTTTGTGAAGTAAGGGGTAAAAAGAGGATTCTACATATATAATTTTTCTTTTTTACTTTATGTTATTTATCTTCGTTTTAACCATTACTACCCCTGTGTAAATGATTTTTTCTTGCTTTGTTATTATTGTCTTTTACTTCTGAATAAAGCCTTTGAATACATTTCTTTGGGAATCTTGGAGTAAATAGGTTTTGGAACTAGTATCAAAATTGTTTGTCCAAGATCTAGTTATGCTAATCACCTGCAAAAATAAAACAATCATTAATGAATCATAGGTCTGCTGCGAAGGCAATCAATGACTTTATTGAACTGAGATGTCCGTGAATGAAGTCCAGACTGTGGATGGCTCAATTCTGTTTGGAAAAGGCTTTTCATTTATTCATTTTAAATAGAGGTAAGGGAATGGCAGAATTTCCTTTTGTAAAAACTCTGATTTTTCACATGGTGCAGGGGCGGTTATATGGTTCACTGCACATCAATGGATGATAGGGCTTCCGAGGATACATAGTGAAGCAGTCAGAGGAGGCTTTTGGGCAGGAGGAGACAATTGGAGGTCGGGGGATTTCTTTTGTTTTTAACCAACAGTCGTTAAATTTGGGCACATGATTAATAAATGAACAGTTGGTGGTTTCATTTTACGCGGGAAGATGGTTTTATGCAATATTGCACTGCTTTTGGATGACGAGCGGTATTTTTCGCAAGTATGGAATATAACGTGGTGCTGCCACGTAGCCAAACAACACTCAACCAAAATTGTGAATCTCGCATGCTCTCGATCCGTTAACTATCGAACGATGAATCCGCGTGGTAGAGTTGTGCGCCATTGGATCTAGGGCTGGGAGACGGAGGGATATCGTGTAGTGGAGTTGCACGGACAGAGTTGGGAAAGTGGTTGGTGGGGCCGAGGATTTAATTACAAAGAATTGTAATTAATTAACAAAATAATGACGGGATTTAAATATTAGCAGCGAGTTTAATAAAAGTGGCACCATGGGTTATATGGCGGGGTTTTTTTAACTGCACCAAGGCTTAGCAGGTTAAAAAAGGGTGTCGAGAAATTATAACTTGGGGGATTTATAAAGCAGGACTTTAGGAAAAACTTAGGATAAAGGGTTTTCTGTGGGTTTTTAAGGGAAAAAAGGGAAATTAATAACGGGAAAATGATTTCTAAAGGGTAATGTCTAGGGAAAAGAGTGAAATCAAAGGGAAAAAGGGTTAAAATGAGGGGAAAGGGTATTTTTACAAGGGAAATGATAGGGAAGGGTCATAATGAAGGAAAGTTAGTGAATGAGAAGTAATGAACGGGTGATGGAGGGAATTTTAGACATGCAAGGGGTTAAGTGAAATGAGGGGAAATTAGTGAATGAGCTGTAGTATTTAGGCCTATAATCATATAGAAGTTTTTAGGGTAAATACCTAAAGTAATACACAATTTTTGTGAATGTCCTCTTCCCTTTGATAGTTCCTCCTGCGCATGAAACATAAGCTGTAACCATGATGAAGGTGCATTTGAGCTAGCAACCTTGAGCATTCCAAAACATCTTCTACCTACCCTTTATTTATCCTAGCATTTTCTCTTCATTTATTGGGTGCATGAGCTTGCTGACCCTTTATTCCTTTTTCTTTTGATAAGCAAACTATCTAATTCTAATCTTATAACTTCCAAGGGCTCAGATTAAACTGATGAGCCCCTTATAATTCTCTACCTAACTACTGATTTACCAAGATTAAACAGTTTGGCTAGATCTTTATTCCTTTATCTATCAAAATTAAATTTAAATCATGAATGAATCAATATTAAACTGTTTGATCATCATGGATTGTGGCATTTTGACAAGCTGCACACAATCTTATTTGTAAAAAGTAAACTGAGAGGAGTGGCATTTGAATGTGCACACTTTCATGATCTATTTTTATCTCTTTTTGGTGGGGTTCATATTTATATTCTTTTTTATCTTCGTTACTTTTTGTCCTTTGAATTTTTTTTAGGACATACCCTCTTTACATTCTTTAATATGGGAAAACATTTGTAGAAATCAAAGGTATGTACAATATTACAAGATATACATGGTCAATTCAAAATTATGAACCCTATTATTATAGGAACTTAACATCTACTTTGATTGAAGATCAAAGAGAGAATGTTCAGATTCCTTCAATAGAAGTTTTATCTTCTGAATATCTTAAAGAATTCCAACAAGATATTATTCTTGACAGGAAAACAAGAACTTTAAGAAGAGGGAACGTGAAGTATTTTCATATGGGGCTCAAAGGAACAAATCCAAGCAAAGACAAATGGATTGAGATTGGAAGGATGAGGGTACTATACCCTCATATGTTTGTTGACTGAAAATAGTCTTTTGGAGGTTTAAAAGCTTCTAGTTGGGAGGAGTGATTTAGAGGATCAATAGAGTACTTAAAAAATGAAAGTGTTCAAAAGTGCTTGAAATTGGTGCCAAAACGTAGATCTAGCCGACCTGAATCCAACGCGACTTGGATCACTCAAAACCAATATTGTATGCTTCCACTATCGTGTTTTGATCGTTTTCCCAAACATGTAAAAATTTTGCAGGTTGGGTGCATCATTGTTGTTTGGGAAGTCTGTACGCTGACTAGGCAGGATAATTGGATAGTCTGATTTTGTTTCTAGGGCCAATGGTAAGCTGCCAAGTGGCCTCACCGGATTGGTTCGATTTGGCAACTGGTGGTTTGTTGATGGAAGTTTCTGTGGCCCAATCACAAGTTGCCACATGCAAGGGTCGTGTAAAATTTTATTTATGGCCAAACTGGCCTCCATGGGGGTCGAACACAGAACCTCAATCTCATTAGTGCAGTGCTCTACCGTTACATTCTCAGTGGGACTTAACCCATAAGCGCGACAAACTTTATTTAAAGTTTTGTTTATTGTGATATTGGGGACGAGGCCAGGGCTAAGCCTTGAACCACTGTCACCTTACATTCCACGAGATTGCAGGTGGAGAGGAGTCGAGGGCTCGGGCTCCTGGCCTAAGATTCTGGAACTAGACCATATGCCCATAACAGTGTAAGATTTTGGTGCTTAACGAGTGGGGGCTTCGGACAAGGCACCAGGTCGAGGTCCCATGGCCAACCATAAGACTGACAACTGAGTGGATGTTGAATCATTTCGTATAGGGGGCTAGATATCAGCCCTAGGCACAGATCATATGGCATAGAAAAAACCACGGGCGCGGGTAAATGACAGGTGTGAATATTTGGGATAGCCTCGAGTTTTATGGCGTGATATAACCATGACCCAGGCTATGTGGGGCTTATGCTGATGGGGGTGGGTGGTTAGCTCCAGCTCTCTGGCGTATGGTCTATTGAAAATGCAACAAGATGATGGAGCTTAGTGAAAAGAAGTCGCCTTCACTAAGTGGGCCCAGAGGCTATTTTTGGCACAAAGTCTATTTTTAGACATATGGATCATGGTCTATGAGTTGTAGGATGTTATTTATGGATGATTGGTCATGTTGGTAAAAATAGATGGACCTCTATTTTTAGACATATGGCGGAGTCTATTTTTAGACTTCCAGTCAAAAAATAGAACACTCGAATATTATT
>APFE031001320.1:0-30152 GCA_000404065.3 Pinus taeda | reverse complement strand
GAAATCAGTGGTGGGTTCGAGATGGATCTACAAAGTGAAGCAGGCAGCTGACGGGAGTGTGGAGAAGTACAAGGCAAGATTTTTTGCCCGAGGCTTCTCACAGAGAGAGGGGATCGATTATGAGGAGACCTTTGCACCTGTCGCAAGGTATTCTCCCATACGGACGATTCTTGCTCTCTCAGCACAGATGGGGTGGCACATCCATCAGATGGATTTGAAGACTGCATTCCTCAACGAAGTCATTGAGGAGGAGGTGTACATAGAGCAGCCCGAAGGTTTCAAGATATTCAGCAGCGAGTCGCATGTGTGCAGGTTCAAGAGAGCATTGTATGGGTTGAAACAACCACCTCGTGCTTGGTACACACGGATAGACAGTTATTTCACCGGACTTGGATTCTCCAAGAGTGAGGTGGATCCTAACCTATACCAGATTGTGGTGGAGGGTAAGTTGCTGATCATTGTACTTTATGTATATGATTTGATTTTGATGGGAGATGAGCTGTTGATACTTTCATGCAAGGAGGATCTTGCTAGAGAGTTTGAGATGAAGGACTTGGGCCTCCTTCATTATTTCCTGGGATTGGAAATTTGGCAGCGCAGTGATGGACTATTTGTTTCTCAGGGTAAGTATGCCTGGGAGATACTGGAGAAGTTCAACATGCATGGTTGCAAGCCTGTTGATACTCCTCTTCCTGGAGGTTGGAGGAAGGAGGACGCTACTTCAGCGGAGGTAGTGGATGCCACTGTTTATCAACAGTTGGTGGGGTCGCTTATGTATCTGGTTAATACACGACCCGATATATGCTATGTTGTTAACCAGATTTCACAAGCTATGGTTAAGCCAACCAAGCTCTTTTGGAAGGCAGGCAAGCATGTATTGTGTTATCTCAAAGGCACATCGGGATACGGATTGTGGTACAGACAGGAGGATGAGGTGAAGCTATGTGGCTTCACAGATGCAGATTGGGCAGGGAGCCCAACGGACAGAAAGAGCACATCTGGAGGGATCTTCAGTATCGGGTCGACAATAGTTTCTTGGTACAGCAGGAAGCAAAGATCCGTGGCACTCAGTTCAGCGGAGGTCGAGTATATGATAGCAAGTTTGGTTGCATGCGAGGCTATATGGATGAGGAAGATCCTGGTCGGGTTGTTCGGGTCACACTTGGAGCCTACTGTGATTTATTGTGATAACCAGAGTTGCATTAAAACTCTCGGCTAATCCAGTATTTCATTGATAGATCCAAGCACATCGACATCAGGTACCATCATATCAGAGATTGTGTGTTGAGTGGAGAATCATGTTACTTTCATACATTCCCACGGAGGATCAGGATGCTGATATCTTGACGAAGGCACTCACCAGGAGAAAATTCGAATACCACAGAGGCAGGATAGGGGTTGCAAATAATCCATATCTTGTTGAGAGGGAGGATCGAAAATGCAACAAGGTGATGGAGCTCACTGAAAAGAAGTCACCTTCACTAAGTGGGCCCGCAGGCTATTTTTGGCGCAAAGTCTATTTTTAGACATATGGTTCAGGGTCTATGATTTGCAGGATGCTATTTACGGATGATTGGTCATGTTGGTAAAAATTGATGGACCTCTATTTTTAGACATATGGGTGGAGTTTATTTTTAGACTTCCAGTCAAAAAATAGAACAGTCGAATATTATTAGCTCTTAATAATATTCAGACTATAAACATTATCTTATCCTCTTGCAGCACTTCAGTTTGAGCTACGGATGTGGCACATGCAACTGCCAGAAGGAAATACGCTTTTCCTATGGGTTAGTTGAGCTATTGCATGATGGACTTCAGTTAGAACTCAAGTGATTGAGTTTGGTGGAGTTGATTGAGGAGTTGATGGAGTTGTGTTCAGTTTGACTTAGTTGAACTAGTTTTATTTAGTCCAACTGACAAATACACTAGTGATGAGTGGTGTGAATTAATTATTAATTAATTCACTAATTATTAACTCATAAATCAACTAAAGAATACATCAGTTAACTCATTGCATGGACAATTTAGTGGAGACAAGTGTTAGAGGTGGGTGAAAGGGTGAGACTACTATCAATTGTGACTATAGCTGTGCATGAGATTTGCACAATCATTGATTGAGATTGCCAATGAGGATTGCGCAGTACAAGCCAAAGGGATTTTCGAACTTGGAACTCATATATTCTCAACTTGGATTGTTCAGTAGAGGCAGGCAAACAGTGGAGGAGATTTAAACCCGTGACTTGTTCAGATCTGAGCTAGTATATGTGTAGCATGTGGAGATAGTATTGAGTACTTGTGAGGAGTATTGTACTATGTATTGTTACATGTACTCTATCATTATAATATAAATATAGTTGGGGGTTTTCAGCTGTATTCTTTCCCCATTACATATTGTGTTGATATGTGTGATTGATGTTTCAATGTGTCCATGCGATTGTTTTTTAATTCTGCAAATTGATGATCAATGGTAGAGGAGGTTATGTATTATGCATGCATTCCGCAAATAGTGTATAATCAGGATAATCTCTGTGAATAAGTGTTATATTATTCAAATTTCTACATGGTCCATGTCGCTCTATTTTTCCGCCTGAAGGGGTCAAAGGGCATTTAAACAAAGCAACAATTTTCACCCAATACGGCACGAATCTTGCTGGCGCTGGGAGAAAATGTAGCTTGGCGGTTCTGGAAAAGGAAAAATTTGTAGAATAGTTAGCAAGAAAGTCCAATTTGTAGAGCAGTTAGCAGAAAAACTTCTCTAAAGCATAACTTTCTCAATTTTTGGCCAAATTGAGCCCAACAAGAGCCCAACTTGGGGTTTTTGATAATTTTGGAGCCATTGGAGACCTTATTTTTAATTTCTGAGAATTGTAAATCCATTTAATCACAAATTTTAGCACTTAATGAAAGAGGCCCAACATTGGAAGCTGGACCAAGAGATGTAACCGAGGAGGGGTGAACTCCTTTATCATTTTTCTACCTTGTGTTACTTTATATGGTATATTTGTATTTGTTTTTATGCTATAAATTTAGTTTTAAAACCATTATTTTATGTGTTTTTTGAAAGTGATCCATTAGACATAAAATTTCACTTGAAGTTTGTAATTAAAATTAGCAACATGAGAATATGGGAGAGAAACTTGCAGTAAAGAGGTTGCATCAGAAGAGAGGTTGGAAAGGAGAAGTGGACAAAAGGACTCCTCAAATAGAATTCAAGAGAACAAAAGAAGTTCTCAAGAGAGCTGAGCAGTAGCTGTAGAAACCTAGAAGAGAAGGGAGTGCTCAAGAGGTTCTAGAGGATAGAACCATAAGAATGCCAAAAGGATAAACTATAGAGAAGGCTTAGTGAGGTATTGGGGTGACAAGTTAATGGATAAAACTTGTTACAAGGGCTTGACTGCAACTTACGGTGACTGAAAGCTCACACGGGAGGAAAGAGGATGACTATTAATAGCCATTACAAAGGTTCATGTGCAAGCCACAACAGAGGAAAAGAAAATGCCAAAGAAAATGGCAGAAGGGGAAGGATGACTAAAGAGGAATTTGATTGGGAGTTTGTTGAGTTAAAGGAAAGGCTCATCATAATGATGCAACTACTACAAGAAATTGAAGAAGACTAGAGACATGGTTGGGTGAAATGGCATGTGTTGCAAGAGAGGTTGAAGCACAACATAAGTGCCTCACTAGATAAGAAGGAACTAAGGAAAGTTGAGTATGAGGGAGTGGAAATTTACTTATGTGAACTAGAACACGGATCACTCCTTGGTGAAGATGATGATGAATGAGTTGTATGAAAAATAATGTCCAAATGCAATGCTCATGGAGCATAATGAAGAAATCAAGTGCATGGAAGAATTGCAGCTAGAACCTGAGAGAGATGGGAAATTACAGTGAATTATGAGGAATTTTCACATGTAACTAGTGAAGAAGAAGTGCCCATAGCATAAGGGCACCGAAACAGTCTTTGATTGTCAAGCAAATCATGTGTTTGCAAGTATGGAGGGAGAAGGTTAACATGAAGTTGTGATTAAGGAGATAGAATCATGATAGTATCTATACCATTTCTTAGAAATGGGGGTGAACCTCAAGGATGACATTCAGAGGAAGTGATAAGAGACCTTGAGGAAGAGATGAGGCTCTTAGAGGAATGGTTGACAAGGGATGAACCTTGTATGGAGTTTGCAAATCTAGTTCCAGTTAATTTATGAAGAGTTAAGTTTTCTGGAAGAAAGGATAATAGATTTAAAGGTGCACATTCAACATGCAAAATCAGAATTGGAAGAAGATGAACCATATGAAGAAGGATACTTTCTTCTTTTCCTTATTTGTACTTTGTTACTACTGAGCTTAATTACTTTTGTAATAGTCAACACAGGTTCTTTAACATCTTGAGACTCTTCAACTATTGGCATCAGTAGTGGTTTTGTAGCATGTGGTGGTGCTTCAATCGGTGTTTTGGATGCCATAGCTTTTTAGGATTGTTGAAGAAAACCATGTCCCATGTGACATAGGGTTGTCTTATTCACTGGGCATCTACAATAATAATGTAATCAACCAAAGGTGTGTTACAACTGCTTCTCTTCTTGATTGGGTTTATGTATCCAACAAATTGGTTTTCAAATTTCCCCTATCATTAATGCCTTAGTTGGGGTTTCCACTCGATAAATGTATTTAGCAAAGGAGGGATACTATAAATTTGTTTTTCAACCTTTCCTTTGTCTTATGATGCCCTTGCAAGTTTCTATTAATAATTATTATTTCATCTTATGTATGTATGTATGTATGTGTGTGTGTGTGTGTGTGTGCATGTGTAAAATGTTATTTTTTGTAGCATCGAATGTGTTCCAGCCATGAAATTTGGTGGATAGGCTAGAATACATGAGATCTCCAAACCCATAAATTGTTTCTAGAAATTCTATCTAGGAGTGTCTCAATTAGATTATTAACCATTTTTTTAATATTTCCTAAGTTTAAACTTAGGAAATATGGTTAATTAATCTGTAGTAATTGAGATAAGGCGAGAATGATCTAGAAACTCACACGGATCGATCAAGAGATGATCCTAGCCATCGATTATGTTTTAATCTTGGCAGTTGATGCTCCAATAGTGGATTATAAGAGGAGGTTGATGTGGTGATGGAGAAAACACTTGAGCAGTTCGATTTCTTGGTAGATCAATTTCCTGAGTAGCAGCAATCTATTGCCGGAGATAGCCAGAGATCAAAGCAGTGAGTGAGGGGCAGGGACAGTGATCCGAAGGAAGATTTCCAAATCCAGAAAGGCAACAATAAGAGGGCCGAGTTATCTTAGTGAGACAACGCAGTAGCTTCAGAGAGGGCAGTTTGATTTGCTGGAGAGAAAATTGTTCTTAGTTACAAAGGTTGGGAAGAGATTCTAGAAGGCCGGAGAGAAAATTTCCTCAGCAATTGGAAGCATAATGACTTCATCAGAGACTAGTTGGAGGCTTGACGTCAAGCAGATTGATTGCACAGAGGTTGATGTAGAAGGTCAGAGGGTTGAGTTTCTAAGGAAGGTTGGGCCGGGATTGCTGGTAGCGGAAGTGTAAATTCCCTTCAATAATTTTGCCTAGAATTTCTTGTTGTGGATTGCAAGTTTCAGGCATCCAAATTGTACTCATATTTTCACTGTTGCTTGATAATAAAAACCCTCACCGCTGCGCCAATTTTCCCAAGTTGGGTTTTTTCGGGGACATTTGTCCAAAAATAATTGTCTCATATTTTATGTGTGTGTGCTAGCATTTCTCAGTTTCAAACGCATTATTTTTTTGTAGTATTTTATTTTTGAAGGTTGTAGTGTGTTTATTTCAATATTTTCCGTAGCAGGTAAATTGTTAATTTAATTAACAATTAGGGTTCCGATTTGTGGAATTTTCACATAGAAGGTATGTGTGTGTGTGTACATATATACATATATATAAACATATATATGCGTGTATGTATAATACACACATGTATGTGTGTGTACTATGCGCGCGCGCACACACACACGCACACACATATATATATATATGTGTGTGTGTGTGTGTGTGTGTGTGTGTGTGTGTGTGTGTGTGTGTGTGTGTGTGTGTATGTATGTATGTATGTATGTATGTACACACACATACATATACTATGTATGCTATGTGTCTATAATGATGGTGGGGATTGGTGGTAGATATGCTCAAAATCACATTATTTGTTCTTTCATTTAGATTTTATATGAACTCTTCATTGAAAAACTTTTTATATTATTCCAATCAATGCATGGGAACAAGGAGAACGTATCATGTCTTAATCAATTTCATTACCATCCTAATTGATTCATTGTTGAAGATGCCATCAATCTCATATGACCCAAGCCACCTAGTTCTAAGCTTGCTAAAGTCCTTAATTTTGGAGTCATATAGGAGTGTCAAGTCTATAGGTTGGATTTTTTAACCTTGATAAATTTGTCATGTAATCGAGTTCCTTATTGTTGGACCAGTTTGTATGAGATGGATATTGTTGTTGATTCTTATCTAGGGCATTGCGTTATTGAATCATTTCGTTATATGTTGTAGGAAGATCAAGTTCCAAATACAATTTTTCTAAGAGTTTTTATTTCAATTTTTGTCGTGAACAATACAAGTGTGTCATACATGAGCTCATGAAGTGTGAAACTAGTTGCTATCATTGAAGTTTTATTCTATGCCCAATTTGCTTCTATGAATTTTCTTACCTAAACCTTCTTATGGATCTTCATTGTCTTTTTTAGTATATTTTCCAACACTTTGTTAGTAACCTTAGCTTGCCTATTTGTTTTCAGGTGATAAGATGTAGATTTCCTCTGTCAAATGTTGTGTTAAGGAGTTGACTCTTCAATTAATTGAGATGTAAATTGTGAACCTTGATATTTTAATATCTCTGTTGGGACACCAAACATTGTGAATATGATTCCATACAAGAAATCCACAACTTTATCCTTCATGGCGTTTGGAAATGTTATGACCTCCACCCATTTGTTAAGATAGTCTATACAAACAAGAATGTAATTATTTTGATTTAATAGTGGATCTATAATTCCAACAAAATTAAACCCCATTTGTCAAATGGCTCTAATAAGATATGGGGCTACAATTACATTTTAACAAATTATGTGTGTCTTCCCATTCTTTGACATCCATCACACTTGCTAACATAATCTCAAGCATCTATATGGATATTTTGCCAATAGTATCCTACAAGTAAAACTTTTAAAGTAGTTCTTTTGGCTGCAAAATGGTCTTCGTTATGCTTATCATAATAAAAGCACATCAACGATTTTATTTTCTTGTAGATAGTGACAAAACACATGATTAGATCCCATTTTGAACATATTCCATGAAGTCAGCTATATGGAGCACTCTTCTTTACGATTCTACAACATTCTTTGTGGGAGAAATGTTGCATAAATTTTCAAGGAACAAGGTAAATTGCAATGTTCACAAATAATGGGGCCTACACAAAAATTGCAAGCAAGTTTTCATTAGAGAAAGTGTCATTAACCAAGTCTTCTTCTAGGTTGTTCTCCAAGTAAGATGAGAAATTTGCAATAGTATTATCCTTATCAGGCTTGTCAAGGATGGTTATATCAAATTCTTGTAGCAAAAGTAACCATCTAACTACTTTACCACTTCGATAACATGTTCTTACATGAGATATCTAATTGTAGCATGGTATGTCTGAACATAAATTATGTATCCTATTAAACAACATCAAGATTTGATAATAGCATACACCACAACAAAAAATTCCTTTCAGTGATTGTATAATTTAATTATGCTCCAACAATGTTATTGCTAATGAAATAATTGATGCACCTTTATGCAATCTCATGTTGTACTAAAACAACAACAAGTTTTTTCTAAAGAATCAGTATGGATGTGAAAATGAAGGTTCCAATTTGGTCCTTTTAGTATAGGGGCTATGTCAATTTCTTTTTCAAGGTGTTGAAGGTTGTTTAACATTCTAGACCCCACAAGAAGTCAAATTTGTTTTCTAAGGAAGACATATATTGGGGTCGTTATTTTGATGAAATCAGAAATGAACCTTACATAATAACTAGCACGTCCCAAAAATCTTTGAATATCACATTATTTTATAGGGGTAGAAAAGTCTTGAATAATTGAATTTTTAGCATGATCTACCTTAATGCTTACAATTAAAAGATCATGTCCTAAAACAATACCTTCATTCATTAGCATGAAGCATTTTTCCTAGTGGGAATGATTCATATCTTTACATCTTTGTAGTACCATTTATAATTTGGTTAAGGTTTTCTCATATGTAATTTCATAAATTATGAATTCATCCATTTATAGTTGTACACTATTTTGGATTAACTCTAAGAAGATTTTGAGGACAACTCTTTTAAATGTGATAGGGGAACTCTAGAAACCAAAACGTAGGATCTTATGGGAAAAATATATCTCATGGACATGTAAAAGTCATTTCATACTTGCCCTCTTAGAAAATTTGTATTTGTACCCATAAAAACTAGCTATGATGTAGTCAATGTTTAATCAACGAGTGATAAATGATAATGGTCATTTTAGTTTGCTTTATTAGGTTTTCAATGGTCTATTCTTACTATTTCCCTTCACTGTTGGGCACTATAATAGTGGAGAAATAATTGACTATCTAAAATAGGGTAGATAAATTCATTGTTTGAGGGTTTCTATAGTTTTTATTTTAACAATGTCTTTAATGGTTGGATTCCTTCAACATTGAGGTGACCAAATGGGATGGATATTATATTTGATGTAGAAATGACGTCTGCAAGTGTTTGGGTCAATTCCCATCATATCCTTATATTCCCTCCCAAAGGTTGTTTATGGCTTTTATAATAAGTTTGTCAATGTTTTTGACTAAAGAGGGCTTAACCATCTATTGGTGTTTAAGGTTTTATTAGGAAAACATTTTACATCAACAGTTATTGGTTTAGATCATTGAGATGTGGGAATACTAATTAAGCATATGATGTTGGCTGAGTTGGCTTATATGTAACCTTCATTGGTAGTTCTATCATTACTAGATTCCTATTTTACCTTTGTAACTTGGAACTTTGGAGGATAGAGGTTCTACGTAATGTTTGAGAACATACATCATTATCTAATTCTTTTAAAATGGAAGCTTTATTAATGGTAAAAATGGCTTTCACAAGTTCCTTAAAAAATGTATTTGTTTCTTCATCTTCAATCTGCATTAGTTCTACAACGTTTAGGAATGGATTGGTTGGCGGATACACTACTAGCCTTTTGTAGGCTTGACTATAAGAAATGGTCATAACACTAGTTCTATAACAAATAAGCATCATTGGTTGGAAACGAAGGTCTCCTAAGAATCGAAGGGTAACCTCTCAATCTTGATTTTGTTTGTAAGACTATAATATCTAATGGACATTCCTAGGAGTCCATTGAGATTATAATGTCCTATAACATTCCTTCTAGCCTGATAGTGGATTTATCAGCCATTTGGAGAACTATGGGGATTTTCCATTCTTGGAGCTCCAATTCCTCTAGAGTGTTATTTGTCATAACATTTATGGATACTCCTATCTCAATTAAGGTGGTTGTTATCAAATTATTCAATGAATAGTGACTATGTGGCCACCTGGATCCAAATACTTAGTACTAAGCACTTTTCGAAGCATAAGACCATCTAATAAAAGGGATAGTTTGTAGGCATCTTCTTTTTCTTCCTATTTTCTTTGGGCATACTTCTTTTATAGCTTAGTTATTAATAACTACATAATCGATGGCTTGAATTGAGTATATTTTAACAAATCGATTTTTAAGTTCCTTGAAAAAGTCAAATCTTGGTTGGATTATGGGTTTTGATTGGGTTAATCTTTCCAAGAAAGGTGGGTTTTCTTTTGATTGTTGCTTTTCCTCTTTAGGAGTAAGTTGTCCTGTGTGAATTTTCGGATTATGCAACTACTCTTCATCAACATGTTTAGTGATAATTGGTGGCAAGAGTTTTATTACCAATTTCCTTGAATGAAGTTTATTGTCATTGCAATTAAGTGATTCTACAAAAAGGTGTTGTGACTTACCATCTCATTGTTACAAACATGTTTATTATTTGGGTTTGGTGTAGGTTGAACAAATAATTGAGGCAATGAAGGATGTTGGGGAGTATTATTCTATTGAGGAGGTGGTAACAATGCTTGATGTTAAAGGGGTTATTTCTAACCTTGTTGGGATCTCCATGGTTGCTACTATGTAGACCATTGATTTTGTTGAGGTTGCCGGTAAGGAAAGAATGATGACTATTAATTTCAGAAGTTTGGATAATGCCATTTCTACTTAAGTGGAAATGGTTTTGTCTCAGACTAAGGATGCTAGTTTGTAAGTGGTTTAGTTGACTATTCAAAGCATAAATTAAATATGTGGGGTGTTCAAAGGGAATACCTTAAGTCATTGGGCATGGTAGCCCTTTCCTTCTTTGGCTAATGAACAAACTTGATCCATATTCTAGTCTACTTGTTTGTCGAATGCCTTTAAGCCAAGTTATTGTGAGAATTTTTCAATGACATGGTTGTCCTTGCAAACACTACGAGCTTCTACATTATTTAATGGGTACTCATGGCAATCATGTTTTTTAGTGCGTTTTGGACTAAAAATTGCCAAATATTTTTCAACCTTCTCTAGCTTCTTCTTTAATCGAAGAGTATCAAATTGTATTGCTGGTGAATGTAAAATGTATGTATCCATATCTTGCAATAGATTACTAACTTCTACCTCTATCAATCCAACTATAGCTTTGGAGCTTTGTACAGTAATTCCTCTCATGCCTTTTCTCTTTCTAGTGGCAAAGCTTGAGTAGTTTTGGAAAACATCATGTCTTTCATCATAGGTGCATTTGAAGATGTCTCCAAATGTAATCAAGTTTAGGGACTGCACACACTCATTTCTTAGGCCCCTTAAGAGTATTGTTTTAAGAGGATCTTTGTCTATTATGCAGTTGATAGATCTGTAGTAGCTAAAATGAAACCTCTAGGGACCCATTTTCTCCTTGCATCATTCAAAATATATCATCTATGGAATCTTTTGATTTGCAATATTCCTAGTATTTTATTTTTTTTTTTGAAAACATCATTCATTTTTTCCCATGTTTAAATATTGTGTCGATTAAGGCCCATGAACCACAAGGGTTGTTTCATTCAAAGTAGAAGAGAACCATCATAGCTTTGAGCATAATTCTTATAATCATAGGTCCTATAAAGGAGTTCAAACTTGAAAAGAAAATCGTTTGGATCTTTTGTTTGAAACTATATGGCAAGTGCAATAGAATATAATTTTCTGCATGATAATTACTTCCTAATGATTTTCAAACAATAATTTTTATGCCACTGCTATCATTAAATAGTTATACTTAGAAAATATTAACAGTAAATGCAATGGAAAAATTAAAGATCATAGAAAGACAACCATGCACAATAGACACAAAAAATTTCACCTAGGAAACCCAACCTTCGAAGAAAACCCGACAATCTTTTCTAGGAGAAATTTGTCTTTTTAGCAAGGTTTACAAATGACAAAAATTGGATATAAATTTGTGCCAATATCCAAGTGATAATACTAGCCAAACCTGGTCAAAAAACTTTAAGACAATGTTGGCTAAACTATTCAAAAAATAAAAAGTCAATGGTAGTCAACTCAGCCTGGTTAAACTACCCTGTGACCAAATTTTAGCCCTGTGGTCAAACTTGTGATCTGCATTCAACGGTTTGCATATGTGGCTATCATCAAAATTGTGGTCAAAACCCTTACACATACAACCTTTGTTGCGGTCAAATCTCAATCAAATAGTAGTCAAACAGTTTTGGTCAACGTTGGTCAATAGCTCAGCCAACTTCAATCAATGCGGCCTGGTCAACTTGTCTTTATTCACACATGCAACTTCTAAGAAAGAGATAGAATGATGAAGAAAAGGCGACGGACAAATTTCTTCTTTAGCTAAAATTTCTCCTCCATTAGAAAAGTTCAAATGAGCTTGTTATGTTGATAATTTGCCTCTCACACTCTGTCTATTTATATAGAGCTCTAATGTGGAGTAAAGACCCATCAAGGTGGCATCTCATCACAAGAAACCCCTTCATTAATGGAGCCTACATAACAACTCAACATTAGACTAGAATCATTTACCCCACTGTTGGGTGAAAAACCCAAATCAGTAAAAATTCAAACCTGCTTTATAAAAAATAGATCACTCCATCTCGGAGCATAATGTGAGCATCGTGGACCATTCATTCCTAGCCAAATCAGCATGGCCCCATGGGTGAATGTATCAATCTCTCGTAGTAAAATTAGTATGACCACATGGGAGATGTATGTCCCTTAGGCCATTTACCCCTAGCCAAATCAACATGACCCAATGGGTAAATGTATCTTTCCCCCACTAGTCAAATCAACATGACCCCATGGGAGAATGTCTGTTTATGCTGCAAAAACATCAACACTCCCTCTTAGCGAGGGAGACATTCTACATCACACTAAGCTTGTCACGAAAGTATACAAACTTCCCCCTAGATAGAGGCTTGGTGAGAATTTTTGTAATATGCTCTTATGTGGATATGTACTAGAGATTCATTGCTCCCTTTTGCACCATGTCTCAAATGAAGTGATATTTGATTTTAATGTGCTTCGACCTACCATGAAAAAATGGATTCTCTAAAAGCTTGACACAACTTTGATTATCAGAATATATTGAGGTTGTCTCTATCACATGATCAAATAGCCCTGTAAGCAACTTTTGAAGCCACACTACTTGACTTATGGCACTAGCTGCGATATTCTCCACTTCTATTATACTAAGTGAAACAGAAGTCTACTTCATGCTAAACTAGGATATCATGGTTGATACCGAGCTAAAGAAACACTCTAAGGTGCTCTTCCTGTCTATTGTACTCCCAACCCAATCAAAATAAGTATATTCCTATAGCCTCAATTCACCATCCGAGACATATGTTAAACCATATCCAAATGTACCATGTAGGTACCTCAACACATGCTTCTCTACAACCTAATGTACATGCCTCGTTTCAACCATATACTAGTTCATGATGTTCACTGCAAAACAAATATCTTTCCTGGTGTTACCTTGGTACATTAAGGATCTAATCAATTTCATGTACATTTTGGGATCCACCCTGTTGACCACTCTGTGTCAACGAACCCATAGCAGTACACCATTTTTTCGCAAAAGGGATCCATCATGTTCGAGTGTCTATGCCATTCAGAGTTCATCACCAGCTAACAATTTTATGAATATGTCAGCACATTTGCATATGTAAAATGTAAATAATCTTAGTATGACTGCGTCTATATGTAATAGCCTAGGTAAACCCATGGTTTTGGTGACAATCACCATTCTATGAGGTTTTTTGTCTCACTGATTCATCTGTCTCTACACAAATGATCAACAGAATTTTTCCCTCCACTCTTACCCCAAAGCTAGAGTGGATTTTGTCTCTAAGATCTTAAACAAGTCCTAGTGTTTTAGATCGAGTCTATGTAAAAGTGATTTGGGAATAATCCTAGCTAATTGGCTAGATTGTTTTATTACAAGTCACTGGGTCTACTGGATTATATTTTGTGTCACAAAAATGAGTATTTTTTTAGGGTCTATAACGAATGGGTTTTCCCCCTTCATGTATTAAAATGTAAAATCTTGATGTAAAAAATATTTAGTGCATGGTCCCTCATAATTAGACACCATGGCGAAGTATTAGAGGGTTCGAAAAATAATTAATCCCCTCATAAGTCAATTAATCAAATTTTATGGCCAAATTAAATTAAAAATCTTCAGCCATAAATTTAATTAATTTTATGTCTTACGTAAATTCAAATTCGCCAAAGGCAAAACTCGTGGGTCTAAAAAAAAAAAAAATTTAAAGGTCTCAGGCCAAGGGAATATTGAAAATTTTAAGAAATCTTGGCTCCTTGGACCTTGGTAGTTAAGTCAAAGTCAATTTTTTGAAGTGATTAACTCAAAATTATTATTTTTGAGTTAATTAAAAAAGAATTAAATGAAAAATTCGAAATTCCTCATAAATAAATAATTTCAACAAACAAGATTAAAAGATAATCAAATATTTTTCAAAGGTCGAGATTACTTTGATGAGGATCAAGCAAAATAGAAATTGGAGAATTTATCTATAAATTAGAGGTTGGTGTCAGTCTTTTTTTCATCCGATCTTTGAATCATGTACTAAGCTCTCAAGCTCTCTTGTATATTTTTTGGAATTAATGCAAAAGTCTTTGGGGTTTCAACTTCGCGTGGTGTTCCTCTTCATGAATCTATAGTAACATTGTTTTAATTTCTATATATATTATTTGAAAATCACAAATCAATAGTTCTCTTAGAATAATCTGAATACAGGTATCTTATTCAGTTTGTTGGATCTAGGGTAACATTTTAAATTTTGATTGAATTAGCAGGTATCTCTATTTCTTTAGAATTTTATTGTTATTATATTTCTCTACTTGGTTTGATTGTTGATCTAATGTTTGCAGAAGATCGCTATGATTTTCATTGAGCGTTTGGGGACAGTCCTCGGTTGGACCATCCAACTCTCAACATATATTTTCTGAAGAGTCTACCTCATACTAACTTCAATATTTATCTAAAGATTAAATTTTTATGCATGAAATTTTTGGGCTAGTACCTCTCTAAAAAACCAAAATATTTTAAATATTTTGTGGAAAAATTGATAGATCCGGCTAGGAAGATCCTTAGATCATCAAATCTGAGAGCAGAGTTGGACTCATACTCCTCGGATCTGATAGATCTATAACTCATTTGTACATATCTGTAATTATCTTGTATAGATATGAGATCTTTTATTTTATTTGGGTCTTGGGGATTTATTTATTTTTTGTATATATTGGGATGTAGGTATTTTTGTTTTACATTTTGCAGGTGCGGATTTGAAGGAAAAATTAAATTTGGAGCTACATCTAGACCCTAGAGGGAACATTTGGCCTCAATATCATTTTGCAAGGACAAATTATGCAAAATTATTTTTAGTCTGAGGGTTTCAAATTCAGATCTGAGGTTTTTCTAAGAACAAATTTTAAAGCAGAAATATATTGGTTTGAAATTTTAATTTATGGGCATATTTTTTTAGGTTCTTGGGTTACCATTCGCTGCTTTGAAACCCTTCAAATCTCACTGCTAATCCACCTGTGTTTTTCCTTCCTTTCCTCTACTAGAAATCAATCCTTTGTGCTACGCTTTTTGTTCCTCTCTCTGTAAATTTGACTCTCTCTCTCTCCCAAATCACAACTCTTTGCCTGTTGCATTTCGTCCTTCTTCCTCACAATTTTCGTTTTCCCTTTCCTCTGCAAACTCACTACAATTCCTTTCTTGCTCCTTGCACTCATCCATTCTCCTTTTCCGCGTTCTCTTTTCTCTCCCTCCCACATTATTTCTTCTCCTTTCCTTGTTGGCCGTGCTAACTCCTCCTCCTCGCAGTCATCATTCCTCCCTACATATGACATCTCCCTCGTTCCTTCCTTATTGTTATAACCTTTCTCTGCCTGTGCGTTTCCATTCATCTGCAACCCTCATCTCTCCTATCTTGTGTGTCGACTTCCTCTCCATCCATGTGCACTGCCTTCTCCTCTTCTCATGCCCTCCTCTCCATTCATATCTCTTCTTCTTCCTCGTTGCACATTGCTTCAACCTGTATACAAACCTCTATTCCACTATGTTTCCTCTCCCTTGCCCTTGACTTGGTTTCATTTTTTTTTTCTTTTTTTCTTTTAAGGTTAGCTTCAAAGTAAAACAAATCAATTCTTTGCACCTTAATGCCTTCTTTTGATTTCAATTCAAATTTTTGGGGTTTGGCCTTTTAAAAAAGAAAATTAAAATTTGATTTACACTTTGATTTAATTTTATTTCCGATGTGTGGCCTTTGGCCCATTAAAAATAAAAATTAGAATCAACTTTATCATAAATCTTTTGGCCTTTTAAAAAATAATTTTTATTTATTTATTATTTATACATTAAAAAATCCATTAAAAAAAATGATTTAAATAATTTATCACGTTAAATTCAATTACATTCAACAAAGGTATGACTAAAGTTATTTTTCTTGGATTGTTTGTGATAGGGGTTTTTGGCGATATTTTTTCTTGAGGTAATCTTTTTTTTAATCTTTCCTATAGTCAAGGCAGTTTAAATTTTTTAAATATCCCTAAGGTTTGACTAAAGGAAAGAAATATTTTTTGGATTGTAGTATTTAAGAAAATCATTTTAATTCCAAAATTGTTGGAAGTTTTTTTTTTAAGCATTTAAATTTCATGTTTTCCATGAAAATAAATTTTCGAAATTTAAGTGTTAAGCCTTTTGCATGTTAAGTTTCGTGATCATTGACATTGGGTTTTGAATATTCTTGTGCTTGATATCTATTGAGATTGCTCGTCATTTAATTAACTCTAAGTGTGGGTTTTTTTACTTGAAATTATTGAATATTTCTTGCATATTTAATTTTGAGATTTTTTTTCGAGTAATTATTGGATACTCTATTGTGGATTTGTGGAAAATTGCATATCTTTCATTTCCTAAATTGAGTATTTGAGCATCTATATAAATGGCATTTATCTTGAGGGTGATATTAAAGAGTTGTGAAGAAATTTTTGTTCTCTTTGAGCTATAATTGCATTGAAAAGAATTGAAGCGATAAGCTTGTGATTTAATTGGGCATTTTAAGCATATTGCTGAGAAGTTTATCTTTTAGTCTAGTGAGGTGGATATTTATTTGGGCGATTAAAAGCTTTGGCATATAACTCATAAATAAATCGTGACACGAGTGCTTTCAATCCTTGATCTAGCTTCATATCATCCATCCTCTAATCATCTCGTGCATTTGCATATTAAGTTAATCTTACATAATTAAAATTTACTTCCAACCATAAGCTTGGTCGAAAGAGAGATAAGTACCCATCCATATTTCCTTGAGAAGCCTAGTTTTAATAGTACTTAAAACTGTGACCTTACAGTCGTCAGAGCCACAACCCTCTACAGTGGCGGAGGCACTGGGTATGTTAGATTTTCAGGAGAGGTATCATTAGTCACACCTTAGTGTGCTTCACCTTATCTTCTCTCTGCCACTTACTACTAAATCAGGCTCAATATAGAAAGGGTTAAAGGGTTTAAACTTAGAATAGGCATTTAACTAAAATTAACCAAGATTCCTACATCCCACATTAGCTTTAGGATTTACATTTCATATAAGATAGTTATTCGTCCAAGCAGCAGTTTCTCATCAATTACTTGGTCTTAAATTTCCTTGCAAGATAGTTGATTCCATAAGGCATTGGGATTAATCGTCTAAATCTAATAAAATCGTATAAATCTTGCTAAATCTAAAATGAGTGCTTGGTCGCTTGACTATGTCTTCTGAACTAGTTGGTTCCTAACTAGTTCTCCTTCATTCGATTTTTGTAGGGTCTACGCCCCTTAGCCTGTTGTTGGGAGACAACTTAAATAGAGAGATTGGGGATCAGGGTGACATCCCCCGATCTAAGCCATTGTCGCGGTGCCTAGACATTCTGTGCGACAACACATCCAATTTGAATATGAAGTAGAATCACTCAACTTCTTCAGATTGGTCACCATTAGTGTAGCTGTGGACTTGTAGTCCATCATAAAAAATATCCTCAAGATTTGAACTATGTACTTCCACTGTCTAAGGAAGATCTCACTAGGTCTTTGCTACACATCAAATCCCAAGAAATAATGCATCAAGCCAAGATCCTTCATCTCGAACTCTGAAGCCAACTCCTTCTTGCACCTCACAATGAGCTTCTCTGCCCCAGTAAGGAACAAATCATCAACATACATCACTAAGATAAAAGGATCACCATAAAAGACCATGAAGTAAAGGTCAAAATCTGCATCACTCTTGGTGAATCCCAAATTCATAAAGTATCCATTAATCTTGGACTACCATGCCTTCGGTGCTTGCTTGAGTTTGTACAAAGTCTTCTTTAATATGAAAACATGGAACTCCTTCCCATGTACCACAAATCCTCGAGGTTGCTCTATATACACTTCCTCCTCAAACACGCCATTGAGGAACGTGGTCTTGACATCCATTTGATGTAAACTCTAATCCATAACTAAAGTAATAGAAACAATATTCCTAATAGAAGTGTACTTGGCAACTGGAGCATGTCTCCTCATAGTCCTCTCCCTCTTTTTGGCAGAACCCTCTTGCCATAAACCTCTCTTTGTACTTCTTGATGTTGCCATTTGTTGCATGCTTGATCTTATAGAACCACTTGGAAGTCACTATTGACTTCTCCTCTGGTCTTGAAATTATCTCCCACACATCATTTTTCATCATGGACTGATACTCCTACATCATGGCATCCATCCAAACTTGATGCCCTATTGCCTCCTCATAATTGGAATGATTTGAATCAATGATGTGGTTCATCAATGCCATATAGCGTGAGAACCTGTGTTTGTTTACTCTCCCTGAAGGTACCCCTATGATATGTATGCTTCACAACATCCCGCAAAGTTTCACGAAGTTGTCGATCTCTTCTTGGTCCCTACAACATTTGTAGGCACGTCCACTAGATTTACTGGCTCTACTGACCCTTCCTGATAGTCTGAAGGATGAACAACTGGACCAGAGGGATTTGTACCCACATTCTTCGGAGCCTCCTCCTCACAATCAAACTCCATATGAGACTCACATAAACTGATACTGTCATGTACCAATGCTTGGGTTGGATGTCCTAATAATGTGTACAATCCTCCCTCTCAAACACCAATCACCCTTATTGAGTCTATGCTCGAGCCCTTAGGCCATATAAGAACATGACCATCTACAAATGCAGCTCTGTAATCTATATCCTCTAATGATAAAGTAGAGAGTATGTTCTTCTTCAATCTTGGTACAAAAAATATATCTCTCGTGTGTAGAGGATCCCTTGACTTCGACTAAAACAATCTTGTCCCAACTCCTTTCACTGCATACTTAGTATTATCTTCAATTTCCACCTGCAATGTGATCTTGTCATGTGCCTAGAAGCACCATTGTCCACCAACCAAACATCACTACTATCATAAATAGTTGTTGTAAGAGAGAATACAAAGAAATATTGCTTCCGAAGTTCATCTACAACCTCATCAAGTTTAGATTCCTTTCTTTTCTTCTATGGTAGATGCTCATTATCATCATCAACATCTATTGTTGATGCATGTTGCTTTCCCTTCCTTTTCTTCTGAGGACACTAAAAGGCATAATGGCCAAATGCATGACATTTGAAGCACCTAATCTTTGTAATATCCTTCTTCTATTCTTGAATTGGAGCTAATATTCCACCCATATCTTTCTTACCAAAATTTCTTCTTCCTTTTCCTTTTCTTGCGTGAGCTACAATGGCTTGAGTTTCTTCAGCTTGAGGTCTCTACAAGTTATTCTTGGACAATAATCTAACCTCCCCTTGGACACAATAAGTAAAAATTGATCTAACTTGGGCAACTTAGCTTGTGCACAAATGTTGGAAATAATACTGAGAGGGGGGGGTGAATCAGTATTATCACATTAATAAAACTTTTTCATTTCCAAACTCTGATTCATATATGCTACTTCCACAACTTCTTATGACTAAGTTAATTGATCTTCAATGAGTGCATTAGAACATTATCAACCATATTATCAGTTAACAGATGCAGTAACATAGAATAGATCATCACACATAAGGCACACACATGAACACCATGATATAAGGTGGAAACCCAATGCGGGAGAAAACCACCTGCTGCAAGTCATCTCAATCTTCTTCTTAATAAGAAAATCCTTTTACAATATTTGTACTGGTGCAGTCTTATACCAGTACGGGAGCTACAACCCCCTTTGCTCTTGTACTAGCTGATTCATTTACTAGTACGCAGGCTGCTACCTGCTACAATGCTCCAAAGATTCCCCTTTGCTTTTATACTAGCTTAAGTACTAGTACGTAGGCGCCGGCCTACAATCTTCTCTCCTCCAGGTACCACGTTTCATCAATTTTCATACTGGACCGAATAACCACATTGAAGCTCATAATCAAACAACCTTCCAATCACGAGATCAATACTTATACAATGAGAATCAGATCTAGTCTATCAGATTACATAAAGATGAGTCATTAAGAACCTGATCCATTCATCCATCAATGTATAAACATTTAATCAATCACTGCTGTTATCATAACTTAGTACCAGAAATCAGACATCACTTCAAAACCCAGAACACAGCAATGATAAACATGGATAGCTGAGTAGATTTTATGAGAAGTACGCAGCTTCACCCATATAACAGCTGCGTATAAGTACGCACTGTATCCAACTGCTTCCCTGCGTACATGCGCACTATGCCTCACAGTCTTCCTGCGTACGTGCGCTATGTGTCTAATGAACTGCCTGCGCCCCTCCGTATCTGCAGCGCTTCTGGTCCTGCGTATCCGCGCACCTGCAACGCTTCTGTGGCTGCGTATCTCCGCACTTTTCTTTCACTAGACCTGCGTACCTCCGGGTATAGATAATTTCAGGACTTCAAGAATAACCCAGACTGTCAGATCTACAGATCTGAACATGCGTCAAGGAGATATCAACCCGTTAGTAGATCCGACTTGTAGTTCTCATGTTTCTCCTTGATTTAGATCTAGCTATCTCTCATAACCCATCAATAGAATTTCAGATCTAGCTTCTTAAGATGTTCAACCCAAAAGCATGCCCAAGCCAAATGATCTCCTTTGCTTTATATAGGCAAGCTCTTCCTCAAATCAAGAATCATGGGGCTCAATAATAATAATAAAATAAAACAATACCACGGGCCAAAACCATGAGAACACAATACCGTCGGCTAAATACCAAGGGTTAAACATAAGGAACCCCACGTGTGCGCGCTTTACTGCCTTGAAGTGTGTGCACTGGGGGTACGCACTTCATGAATGGGTAACCTGCGGGTATGTACGCACTATATATAAGACATGCCTGCGTGTACGCACCTTTTGTACGGTGTGCCTGTGTACTCCTTATTTTCTTCAATATTTGAGAGCTGATCATCAATCTCTGCTACTGTCCTGTTGTACAGTGATCCATCACCTGAATGGGTTGCCATCAAGGACAACACTTTAGCCATAATGCCAACAACAAATACCTTGTACAATCAAATCCCATGAAGATCAAAATCCATTAAGAATCATTATAACAAGCTCTACATGGTATCTTTAATGGCCTTACGTTGATTTCTCAACTGTGAGACTCTCATGAGATAAGTGGAAATTGAATCTGATCTATACATCATGATGCAATGGATTTTATTCCTCAAGGCTAATTTCCTACTAGTGTTCTTACTTGAATAATCCCACCAAGGCATCATACATCTCTTTAGCAGTCTTCAACTCAACAACATCTGGAATCAAGGGTCCTTGATGGAATATATCACGATCCTCTTAACCTTTGCTTCATTCTTCTTATTCTTGGATTTCTCCTCAACATTTGTTGGTTTTGAGATAATTTCCTTCACATAATTTTGAATATAATTTTCTTCCAGGACAAGAAGCATCATAGTCTTCCAAGATCTGAAACTTCTAGCACCATCCATCCATACTTTCACCAGGCGAAGAGGAAGAAGGGGAGAAAGAAACAACTGATGAAGAAGGCAAAGGGTCAACTTTAGGATCAACTAGAGGTTGATTTTTTCAAGTTGTAGGAATATTCAATTGCGGGGCCAAGGAGGTTGAGAACAACCATACTGGCAATCCAATGGTAAGTCTCGGAAGGGACAATGTAACCATATAAGGAGCACCAATATTTCCGAAAGGAGAAAAAGGACTAGGATTCCCATCAAAAGGAATTCCTTGATTGGTGGACTCCGAGGTTGTTGCCATATGTATCAACCTAAGATCAAGTAAGGAGTGATGTGGAGGATATTATCCACAGTCAATTACTTAATTTTAATCAAAATAACATAACAAAACAAAAGAGGGATAATCTAGGCAAAAGGATTACCAAGTAACTGTGAATTGTAGAATACCTCCCGACGAACTGAGAAGTGCGGGAAGGAAATCTCCCCAAATGTTGTGTTCAGTGTATCACAGTGTACAAGGCGGCCGACTCGATTACCTAAGGATGGATAGCAACCTAATGTAGTCCTCCCATATATACCCAAAAGTACATGGAGGCCCAATCTGTGTTAGCGCTATCTAATGTGAAACCACACAATGAGAGCATTCCTTTATACTTTACGTATTGTAACACCGCCCTATATACCCGAAGGTACATGGACGAGCTACAATATACTCATGTACGTGAAATGAGGTATCACACTTAGAATGTATCGCAAACAAGTTAGCGACAACTACTATGTTGTACGATGCTGGAACACGTCTCTAGCCTAGACCTCTAAATTTTATGCGTTAAGTTACAATGCTCCATTAGGTTAATTGAGATAACTTTTAAGTTGATCTTCGTAAGAATTTTCCTTTCAAGGTTCACCACGTGATGTATGTTTGCAATTCCTAGAATGAAACTAACATGGGAAACATTCTTTCATTCAATTAACAATGAAAACCGTAGCTAGTAAGCGATAGAGCAATCATATCTTTGACAAAGAGCAAAGAGCACACCTAATGCAATTTTCCTAGCTATTCCTATAAGCACACACAAAATTTTCAATGCATGATGCAAGTTTTTCTTTTCAATTCCCTTAATGTTTGAAATGAACAAAAGGAAACTAATGCACATATAATCAATCAATCTTTTTGCAAGAACGAAGACTTTACAACAATTCCTTTTCGAAAGACATGAAGACTTTTACGACACTTTCTTTTGAGCAAAGATTAATCGACTATAAACTAACTTTGACAATGAATTGATAGTGATAAAGAATCATTTAAGAAACACTAAATAGTCAAGGCCAAAGTAGGGCTAGGAAATGAAACACAAATTGATTTCAGAGACACAACAATAATTAATCTTTCAGCAAGCAAAAACATAAGGAAATTTGGGAAAAATCAAGTCAAAGGTGGGATTTTTGACCTGAGGAGGATCAGCGCAGCCCTGAATGGGAGACAATGTGCTTCAGAGCATTGTCCTCAAGCCAAGGGTGCTCTACAGTGCTCTGTGTCCTGACCAAGCCTGCATTGGTGCCATAGAGGCCGTTCTAGGGGATTTCAAGCATAATTTTTACCAGAAAACACTTCAAAAAGGTTGAAACAAGATCAATGGAAGCAAGTAAAGTCTACTAGGGTGTACTAGGATGAAGGTAAACTACCCTGAATGATGATCATTCCTCAGCAGAGTCACCAATTTGTTATGTGGAATTTTGCATCTACAGATAAATACAATTTCCCTAAGTGGGTAGCTACACCTAGAACAACATATTTAAAGAGTTTAACCTTTTGCTATAGAAGATAAATAAGACAAGGGACCTACTTGTTATCTTTCGCTTCCCTTTGTCTCCTTTGAATAGCTCCCGTCGCTCCTTTTTGAACTGAATCCGCTCGATAAGTACCTGCAATCATAAACAAAGTACAAAAAACAATCAAAGCAAGAGATCTATCCACTATAAGAAAATGGAATTGAAAACATTTACACATATAATCATCATACATAAAGACAAGAATATGGGAAAAGGTGTAAACAACTTTATTAAGTAGAAGGAAGAGTTACAACCATGAATTCTGATCCAATGTAACTCCTCTAGCTTGAGTTCATCCAACATCACATCAAAAGCACAACACTCTGGCAACATAACAATACTTTCTATAGTCTCAAACCTCAAACCAAAAGTATCTCCTTACAATTCATAAAATTCCGGCCCTTGATCACTTAGATGAGTGCTCAATTTATAGGAAAATGGAGGTGGTTTGGCCATAAATGAGGGTATTGAATGGCCTTCCAAACTTAGAGTTAGTTTCCATGGAGGAAGGGATGAGAGGATAGGAGGTTCCTTAACTCATTCCCTATCCAATTTCAAGCTCATAGGAGATGATAAGTGTGGGAATCTTCTATAATGCTCCAGAAGGTAAGAGTATTCCAATAACCCTATGAAGAATTCGCTCAATCTCTCCTAGTGCAGGTCAAAGTGGGCCTAAGTGCACTAAAATGCAACCTTACATGGGCCTACCTGCACTGAAGCACATTTACCCCTGACCAAGGTTGCGTTGATCCCTCAAGGAGGCATTTCTGGAGGGCTTCAGGCCAGGAAACTTTCAGGGAAGGAGGCATTTAAAGTGATGACTTGTCTAGGGCATGTAGCAACTGGATTAGGGTTTGATGAGCCCCAATCGTACTGATCTGAATGTTGGGAGTGATGTGCCCAAATGGATTTGTAACAACTTATATTTTTGAAGTCGTAAAAGTAAATGAAAAGACGTCTACTCAATATAAGTTTAACCCTTTTCTAGACTGAGATAGACTAACTACAAAAAAAGAAATACCTTATTCGAACATGGCTAAGAGGTTCTCTTGGGTATTGTTTTCTACCTTTTTAGACATAAGGGACTACCTACGAAAAGGGACATATGGAGTTTTATTTTTCGCCTCTTTTTCAAACTCTCTAAACATGAAAAATATGTCGAGTTTTACGTTCACTAAACTCGTTAAAACATAAAACAATGATGGACTCATCGATCATGATGGGGCCGAACCACTCCATCTCAGGGTTCATTAAATATACTCAGAGGGATTCATCTAAAGGATGAACTTACAGATCAAGCATATGTTATCCTCGTCAAGCTTGTTAAAAAATAAAGAGGTACTAACTAGTATAGCTGGAGAAATTAGGAAAATAAGGGATTCCATTTTGCCAATGGCAGCGAGTCACTCTTGAACACGACACTCTCCACTTCATCTCCATGTTGTTGGGTTGGGTAATCTGCTTGTCTTTTGGTTATCATGCCATTTCTCAGAGCCTCCATTTCAGTTTTGGGTCAATGCTGCCAACTCTATTCAGTGTCATCGGTGTGTTCAAGAGAAGTTATTCAGTTGATCTCCACTACAATACTCTTAAGCCTTCATTTCATGTCCACATTTCCCGATCCAGTTCCATATCAACATCATTTCGATCATTTTGTCTCAATCATGATACCTTTTTCGTGTCGTTAATGGGGGATACATCAAATCCCTACTGCGACAGGTCACTTCTTGTCGATATTGGCACATCATCCAAGAGTTTGACTTAGAAACACACCTTTGGTACCTTGGTGCTTGCATACATTAATGGAAATCTTCCTCTCTCTTGGAAACACGTTTACATCAATGGCCTTCGTCCAAAATATTCTATGTGGTGTTCGACATCAACTTGTTTATTCACACCATATATATTGTACTAGAGTATCTTTCGAGCCATTAACATCATATGTGGTTTCTCTCGCATCTATTAACGACTTACATCATTGGACAATAATCAGATGGTGTCTACCATGTTCGACTCTAGCTCATTGATTCACATGGTTAGACTCGTACATTGGTTGCTCATGTGAACAAGATAGAAGACCCCAAATCTAGTTTCATCCATTTGAGTTGTGATTTCAGGATTATATAAAGATCACAATGTATGATGGTCGTGATCATATAGACAGTCATCCAGCCATGGGTTCACCAGTTGCATCTGTGGACACATCTTTTGATCATTATACATGTTATTTTATCTTATGAGTTGAGTATGGGTATGTCACCCTTAGCAAACAAAGATGTCATGTTGTAAATGTATTGTAACAGATGAAGCTCGTCGGTTTTCCTTGATCCCTACTTGTCACAAGGTAAAGCACTTCAGTCACCAATTATCATCTTTGAATTTACGCTTTAGGGGGCATTCTGTTATAGGCTATTTTATCACATCTGATCAGTGAGGCTCTTAATGGGATCAATCAAAATCCTATTCCCCCTTGTCACCATCTTGTACAAATACCTAAGCATGTTCCCTTCATCCCCCATAATTTCAGCCCTAAACTACATCATTTAAGCTAGTTTGAGGACCAACACTCCCTGTATGCCTACTGGGGTGCGATCACCTACAGGTTGCTCCACTGTGGCCTGCGTTGGTCACCAGAAGGTTGCTACCGTTTGCACCTCCTATGCAGTGCACCCTGCCTAACTGTGGGGATGCGTTGATTCTAGAAATTTAAAGAAAAAAAAAATTCTGAAGCTTCCTCTTCTGGAAGCTTTCAGAGGTTGTTTCAACCATTTACCTTGGATAAACATTCAAATCCTATCTGATTCCACCTTGGAGAAATCACCATTTTATCCCTTGAGCTCATCCTCCCATCACTTTTGGTTCTCAATCCTAGATTGGTAAATCGATAAGAATTCATGAACTACCTCTCTTTCCTATATATTTACCTTATTCCACAAGCACCTGGTTAGTTTTGGGTTGGATTTTTGAGAGTGATTCTACCCTTATGTTGTTGTAGTGAGTGGTCATCATTCCATGCATTTAGGGTGATTAAAGGTACATATTGTGACAAGGAAAGGACAAGTCAACAACTTGGATGAGCTCTCCTACAAGGTCAACTGCTACTTATGGTTGTAATCTCCTTCCATCTATAGTAATGAAAAGAATTCATTATTTTCCTATATGTGATGTTTTTATTTCACTTATTTCAATACCATGTCGATTTATTGAATGAAGTACTTAGATGATGTTGCATAGATCTAGTAGTTTCTTGGCTTATGTAATCTGATTGTGCAGATTCTAATTTTGGCAATCAAATATGGGATTGGAGACTCCAAGCTGAAGAAGGAGCGAAGTGTGCAAAGGATTCTAGGTAGGCATCACTCCATCATCTATTTTCTTTAAGGAAAAACATCGTGTTCCTTGTCTATCTGTTGTTCTAGGTTAGCCACCAACCCAAGGGAGATACTTTTGTCCGCAATCGTAAATCCCATATAACATTAACAACAAATGGCTCACAAATGAGTACAAACCTTGCTATACAGAGGGTCTTCCATGTAATATTATATTAGTAACAAGGGTCTCAGAACCCACTGTTCTTCAAGTGTTAATCCAATCTCTCATGGCTTGGCCGTGATTTGTAACAAGTTTTGTCTCTTCCTTAATTAGTTATTGAAGTGATACTTTCCATACTATTAAGCATGTATACAAGTCTAGACTCATCACATCATTGTGGCTAGATCTCTATTGTCAAGAAATTTATTATACCTCTTATGAATCAATATTCAATGTCTAACATTGACAATCGTTATACACATTTTGCTTTCATCTTTCACGCACAAGCACCTATACATTCAACACACATATATACATGTATACATATCAATAAGGTATTCCCATGGAGAGATACCAAATATGATATGAAATGGAATAGATTAGTAATGCTATTCTAATTCCCCATTTAGAATAAAACCCAAGATGCTTATCATTTTCTTATCAAGTGCTTAAGGATTCACCATTTTTGCTTAATTAACTGATTCCCATGAGAGTTTCTTATGCAAATGTTATAAGCAGTTTAACATAAAAAAATATGTTGAACATAAACAAAATAACAACAAAGAACATCAAAATACAACACATAACACAAATATTTGATGAGGAGTTCACCCCTCCTGGGCTACGTCTCCTTGGTCTAGCTTCCAATGCTTGGGTCTCTCTATTATGCCTAAAATTACCACAAAAGTGTGTTTACAATGCTCAAATACCTCTGAAACCTGTATCCATGAGTTCAGAATCCAAAACGGCTAGTATTTACTCTTTTTTACACCTAATTTGGATAGGAATTGAAGAAGTTATGCCCTCCCCCAGTTCTCCCACAATTTGCTCAACAAATTCCCCTTTTTCGGCCGCTGACCATCAAATTCGACCTAAAATTGCTAAATTCGGCCATCAGAGCCATACTTCCCGGCGGGTTCAGAAATCGCAATTGCAATTGGCGTTGGCAGAGAGATGGATGGAACAACTCCTTTCAAAAGCACCGATCCATGCAATTTGCGTTGGCAGACTTAATGATTTATGCACCACGGTTCATAACAATTCCGCGTCTGGTATATATTGGCTTGTCACAATCGGCACGGGACCCGAACATTCTATACATTGCAACCTATTCTCTTTTCGTATTCGGTTCCATCAACGTTTCATTATCGGTGCGGGCAGGGTGATTCTGAACAAGACTTCCTGCTACGATGCGATCCATGCGATATCACATATCACATCTCGGGGGGACCAGGGGCTGATTTTTAACAAAAAAACTTATGCCGATGCAATGCGATGGGCTGATTTACGAGACTAATGACATAGTGACACTTGATGCCTCCCAATTGGCTGAAGAGACTTGAACTTGCTCACTGTGCACTTATTTTACCTGTTTAACAAATTGATCAAAACTCATTTCTAGGAGCATCTGAACTTCATTTTCAATTAAACAAGTTGCGTTGGATTTAGATCCCCGAGATCTATCCAACCATATAGTTTCCATTCCATTCTAGTAACTTCAATTTTTGAGCATAAACTTGAGCACCTGATCACTCCTCCCCACTGGAAGCTTTTGGACCCCAAAAGATTATATTTAGTTATTGAATAGATGATGGTACTATTGCCTTACATTTCCCTCTTCAATTCATTTGGCCTTTGATGGATTTGTACCTGTGAGACCCACTCGAAGATAATCAACATTTCCCCTCTTTAATGATCTCGTTCTTCTGTCAAGTATGGTGTCTTAATGAAGCTCATCAAGAAATTATGGTGGAAAATCTTCAATTGATGGAATCTGTACACTTTCTCCTTGATCTTCAATCAAAGGAGGATCATACAATCTCAAATTTTCAACATTAACAACAAAATAAATTTGCATATATGAAGGCAAATCAAACTTGAAAGCTTTATTACCAATCTTTTCCAGAATTTTAAATGGACCATAACGGATTGGTTTCATCTTTTTACCTTCACCTTGAAGCCTTTCCTTGTTAATGTAAAGCCAAATTTCATCACCTACTTGAAACTAATGATCCACACGATGCCTAACATGGCTTGCCTTATACTTGCCTTGACTCTTTTCTAGTTGTTCTTGAACTGTTTGGTGAATCAACTAAACTTGCTCAATGAATTTCTTTGCTCTGTCTATGTCGTTATGTCCATCTACAACTACATCTTTCTCAAAGATGAAACCCAAAGGCAATATATACAAATAACCAAGATATGCCTCAAAAGGCGAAGTTAGAGTAGAAGAGTGTTTTGCTTGGTTGTAAGCATGCTGAATATAATGCAATTGTTCATCCCACAACTTAGGATGTTTGCTGCAATATCCTCTTAGCAAATGAATAACTGTCCTATTAACCACTTCAGTTTCACCATCTATTTGCAGATGGAAGGTTGTAATTTTCTTCAACTTGGTGTCCATCAAGTTCCATAAATTTGACCAAAAATTCCCAACAAATCGGGAATCACAATCACTTACAATAGAAGTAGGTAATCCAAAATGAACCCATACATTTCGAAATAAAAGTTGAGTTGTTTGTTCAGTTGTAATTTGTTTTTTACAAGGCATTAATATACATATTACTAAACCTATCCACAACTACGTACAAATAATCATGACCTTTTCTTGATAAAGGAAGACCTCCTACAAAATCCATAGAAATACTCTCCCATGGACGTGAAGGCACTGGAAGTGGTGTGTACAATCCTAGTTTCCTATTATTAGGCTTATTGACTGCACACAATGAACAACCTTTGATAAAACGTGACACACTTTCAAGCATACGAGGCCAGTAAAAATACCTTTGAAGATTTTCCACTGTTTTACTTACACCGAAATGTCTAGCAATAAGAGAAGTGTGCTCTTCCCTTGTGACATTTACTCTCTCTCCCTGTGGAACACAAAGTTTTCCCAAATAATACAACAGATTATCATGTACATGGTAGTCTATTTCCTCAACTTGGTGGCCTTGACTCAAGTCTGAATATACCTCTCGAAAGTAAACATCATGTGTGTATTGTTCAACATAACTTTCAGGCAAAATAGAATAATTCTTGAGTAAAATGGCTACATTAACAACTGGTCTAGAAAGCATATTAGCAACTCTGTTATAAATACCTTTCTTGTACTTGATTACCAAGTGGAAATGCTATATGAATCCCATCCAACGAAAGTGCCTTGATTGCTGCAA
>APFE031001317.1:0-12976 GCA_000404065.3 Pinus taeda | reverse complement strand
GTTATGGGTTGATTATATTCCTCTTGGCGTGAATGCCGAAATAGCTGTTACAATTGAAAGCTCTGTGCTTTGTTGTTGCTTTCTACATAGACAGAGAGTACAATTGAAGCTTGCAGATTTCCTAATTGCTAAAGAGTCCATGAATTCCAAATCTGAAATTTTCCCCCACTTGAAGATGCAGACAAATTTGTTTAATAACCAGCAATAAAACATGGCGAAGTTCAAATTATGGGATTGGTTCCCAAGTTTCTTTTCCGTCCTTCAACCTAGTTCCGACAAGGAGGAGGATTGCTTTATTGGCTTCGTTGTCTGCCTCTTTGTTATGCATTCGCAACACATGATAATATCTCAATTTCTGAAAGTGCCTTTCCAATCCTTTAATTCTGGTTATCATTCTTGCTAACTTGAGATCTGTGACTGGGGAGTTGGAAATCATGGAGTTGATGATGATCTGGGAGTCTCCTATAATATTGGCTTCTTTTATGTTTAAATCTTTGAGACTTTGGAGGCCTTGGAAGAGGGCTAAAGCCTCCGCTTGAATGTTGGAGGCATAGCCAAGGCCCTAGGCAAAGGACTGGACTTTTTCTCCTGTTGGATTTAGAACGATTCCTCCTGCTCCCGCTTTGCCCGGGTTACTCTTTGCTGCCCCGTCAAAAAAGAGGGAGTGATTCTCTTGCATTTTGATCCAGCTTTGCATATCACTTTCAGATTTCCTTAGTTGCCAGTGTTTAATAGTAGGAATGTTTTTTTTTTCTGCTGGCCGGATTTGAAGGCTGAGAGTCAGTGCCCAAGCCATGTCTTGCTGACTCAAATTAGTGTCATCTCTAGTGTCCTCCAGGCATTCCTTGATTTGACTTTTAATTTTATTTTCCAGAATCCTGTGATTGTGCTTTGTATCCTTGAAAGTCCTTCTGTTACGCTCAAGCCAAATCTGCCAGCTTGTGATCTTGGGTAGAATAGCCCACGCAGTTCTGATGACCTGGTTTTTAGGGGCAGGACCTGGATAATTGTGAGCCCGGGTAGAGAAGAGGCCTACCGTGGTGCCGGGGAGCTTGAGATTTGGTTGAGGGCTGAGGGAGGACCATACTTGCTTGGAGAATGCACACTCGAGGAACAAATGGGCCGCTGTCTCAGCGCTTTCTCTGCATAGCTGGCAGATGGAGGGTCCATTAATTCCTTTTTTCTACAGGATGTCGTATGTAAGAATTTTTGAATGGCATAACTGCCAAACGAAGAAGTCTATCTTCGGCAAAGATGGAGAACTCCAAACATCACGCCATGGAGCGGGGTCAGGAGGTGCGTAAGGGATCTCACTGAGCTTGATATAACCTTGATCGACTGTGTATCCTTTAAGGCTTGTGCCCCATCCCTTCCGGTCTCTAGATCTTCTACTGATGGGCGCGATTCCATGGAGACAGTCGAGGAGCGTGTCCCATTCTTTCTCCAGCTGCATCGGACCATTGAAATGAATCCAGCCTGCCCAGAAGCCATCGTGCCACTTGGATATATCCTACAGCGTGCACAGAGAGTTGTTGTCCATCCAGCGACGCAACTTGTTCAGGTTGGCTCTGGTTTCAATCGGCTGCTGGTTCATTATACGATCGCTCCAGATCTTGATTTTTTTGCCACTACCAGGTATCCAAAATGCGTGATCTGTAATCAAATGAGCAGCTTTAGCGTGGAGCTTCAGAAAGGACGAATTTGGCATTTGAATGGCGTTTTCTAGACACCTGGTGCGAGGGCCCTTGTAATATTTCTTCCAGATTGCAATTTGTGCCCATCCTGGGTTGGGTACAGTGATTTTCCAGAGGATCTTAGCTGCCAATGCCACGTTCTGATGGCTGAGTTTTTTGAAATTTAAGCCCCCTTCACAGAGCGACCTAGTTATGATCTCCCAGCTGATTAAAGGAATTTTTTTCGCATTATTTTTTCCTCCCTGCCAGAAGAATCTCCTGATGTATTCTTCCATTTTTTTGATGATGGTTACCAGAGCAAGGAGGGCAATGAACTGGAAAAGAGGGAGACTGTGTAGCACTGATTTGATGAACATTGATTTCCCAACAGTGTTTAACCAAGTGTAGCCCCAAGCTTGGATTTTTTATTTGAGTTTTTCCAATTGTGGGAGCCAGTCCTTACAGGAAATTTTTTTGAGGTGCATAGGTAGACCCAAGTAATTGAACGATGCCTAGGAAGAAGAGGCTGCAAAGCCCAAGCATCTAGAGATATCAGACAACGCCCTTGGAGTAATGTTCCAACTGTAAATATGGCATTTGCTCTTATTTACAACACAGCCTATAGCTTTGCTGAGTTCATCTAAAACCCCTTTGAATTTTGATGCAGAGGGGAGCGTGGCAGGGCCCAGGAGAAGTGTGTCGTCCGCGAACAGTGCATGGTTTATACTTCTAGCCCCTCTTGCGATACACAGTCCGTTGATTTCATGATCTTACATGCTTTTGTTTAGCAGAAAACTGAGGATGGAAGCTTAGATGACAAATAGCAGAGGGGATAGGGGGTACCCCTGCCTTAGTCCTCTCGAAGCTTTGAAGAAATCCATGGCTCTTCCATTCACAAGAGGGGCGATCCATGGCTCCGAGATGCATGCCCGGATCCATTTGATGAACTTTTCTCAAAACTCGAATTTATTCATAACATTTAACAGAAAACTATGATTTACTCTATCAAATGCATTGGCTAAGTCGAGTTTGATAGCCATACCTTTCTCTTTTTGCCGAAGACTTGAGTGAATTGCCTCTTGGACGAGAAGGTAATTGTCCACGATCTGCCTTCCTTGGATGAAGCCTCCTTGATTCTCAAGAATTATTTTAGGGAGTATGATTCTGGTAATTATTTTGTACCCAATGTTGCAGAGTGAGATCAGGCAAAATCTGTTGAAGGTGTTGGCGCCTTTTTCCTTGGGGATAAGGGCTAAGAACGCAGAATTGGTGCCGCCTCCTATCTTCTGAGTGTTCTGAGATTTTTGCACCATTCTGAGCAAGTCCTTTTCTATAATCAGCCAGCAAGCTTGAAGAAATCTAGTTGTGAATCCATCCGGCCCCAGGGCCTTGTCCGGATCCATATCAAAAAGGGATTTTTCCACTTCTTCTTTGGTGATTTTGGCCTCAAGAGATTCCTTTGTTTGTTGATTTATTAAAGAGGGTACAACATCTAGAAGATTTGAGTTTTGGTTCAGGTCCTTGTCCTTACTATACAAGCTTTGGAAGTGTAAGAACACTGTTTTCTTTATATATTCAAAATCTTTATGAGTAACATTGTCAGCTTTGATCTCAGAAATGGAGTTATGGCATTTCCTTACCAGGGTTTGCTTATGAAAAAAGGCGGTATTCCTATCCCCAGCTTTGAGCCAGAGATTGCGGGATTTCAGCCTCCAGAATACTTCTTAAGTTGGGCAGGCCCTGTGATAGCTTTGTTGCAAATGAGATTCCTGTTCAATCACCTCCTCAGTAATAGTGTCCTTCTCCATGCTCTTTTGCTGGGAATCCAGCAAGATTTTCAAGGATTTTCTTTCTGTGGTCGGATTAGATAATGTTTTTGCCCATCTTTTGAGATCCCCTTTTAATCTTCTGAGCTTTTCTTCCCATATATAGAAAGGCGAACCTCTGACCGCCTGGTTCCAGCTGTCCTTGATGATTTGCATAAAGTCTGGCTCCTTAATCCAAAGCGGGCTGAAGCGGAAAGGGATAGGACCCGGATCCAAATGGGCTAGAAGCTCAAGTTTAATGGGCTTGTGGTCTGAAATGCTATTAGGTAGAATGAGCATTCGAGGTTCTAGTCCTAACAACAACAAAGAACTTTGAATAAAGAATCTATCTAGCCTGGCAGCTATATGGCCCAGGCCTAATCTTTTATTAGACCAAGAGTACTTACCGGAAGAGGGTTTGATATCCAGCATGTCCCAATCCTGCAAGATGTCCTCTGACCATTCCCTTGCTGGGTCTCGCACTATGCTGCCTCCCCTTTTTTCAGAAGAATGAAAAGTGAGGTTGAGATCTCCATCTATTATGATGTTCTCCATGTTTACCAAATCAGCTTGTTGTCTTATGGAATCCCAAAGCATTTTTTTGTCCCCAGCGATTGTTGGAGAGTAAACATTAAAAAGACAAAAAATTTCCTTAGTGACTAAGTTCTGCATTTTCAGCAGTAACCAATGGGTATTTCTGACCTCGAATATGGCTGCAAATTTACTCATATTCCATACAGTGGCAATTCCTCCCGAGGCACCTCGAGCAGAGATTTCTCTTGCTTCAATTTTATACCAAATTTTCTTACTTGCTTGGATGAAGACGGTGTCTTCCATCTTTGTCTCCTAGACCAGAAGGATGTCTGGGGTTTCTGTTCTAATTAAATTTCCGATTGCTTCTTCCTTAGTTTTTCTCCCCATACCTCTGTAGTTCCAGGAGATAATCTTCATTATTTGTGTTTCTGATAGGCTCCCTTGGAGCCTTGGGTCTGACTTTTCAACATCTTTGACTTTGGTGCCAACAGTTTTTCCAATGTTGGTTGATTGCCCTGAATTTTTTCTCTGTAGGTTTCCTGTTCCCTTTTTTCTTTATCCGTTTTCCGTCCTCTGGTGGATCTTCTTACTAAGGTTTGAGACTCACCTATTTCCCCTTCCTCTTCTGACTCTTCTGTTTCAGGTTCTCCTTCCTCCCCTAATAGATTCTTTCCGTTGAGATCTTTGGAGGAGGGAGTGGGATTACCTTTTTCTGGAGGAGCTGTGATTTGACCTTCAGCCTCCTGGACCATTTCTGATTCTTTTTGGATCTCGATCTCCTTAGTGCCCTCTGTTTGTGAACTCAGAGGATCGAACTTGTTTTCTGACGCAATCTTTGTTGGGATCTGATGAGTAGAATTCTGTTGATTCCCTTTGCCAGAAGGGCCTCCCTGTTTCTGAGTTTTTGGGTGAGCTTTGGATCTCTTGACTTGATTCCATCCGTCCTCCTTCCCTTGCGTTGTCTCGTTGCTGGAAGGGCAATCTCTGGCGAAATGCCCATAGACGTGGCATTTCCGACATTTGAAGGGCAACTGCTCATAATCCAATTTCTGAAGATGCATCCAGGTTCCGACCTTTAGGGTAATGGCCTCCGGTAGCCCTTCCTCCATATCCACCTCTACGCAAATCCTGGCGCAGTCATATTGGTCTTTGTTGTTGGCTCGATCTATGAATTTTCCTAGGGCATTGCCAATATGCCTCAATGAATCCCAGTTCCAACAGTGAACCGAGAGATTTGGGAGCCTGACCCAAAGGGACTGCTTTGGGTATGTCAACTATAGGATCAAAGTCCGAGGTCTAGTTGTTTAGGTACAATCCCTGAGGACCCATGAAATAGGGGCCATTTTGGAAGATCAACTCCTTGTCTTCTTTAGCTGTGAATTCAAACAGGAAGAACCCCCTTCCCAGAAAGTATGAGGTGACATTTTCTTTAATAAGCAGCGCCCAATTTCTGTTAACCCAGTTCTCGGTGGACTTTGGAGATGGCCATAAACCCGTAAACTGGCCGATGAGAGCCCAATCGGTTAACGACAATGCGACTTGGATTGGGGTTTCAGGAGGAAGGGAGATCACCAGGATTTCATCTAATCTTTTAACAAACTTTGCTACCTCTGAGGTATTTTCTTTGGGAGGCTAGCCAGGAGCTGAGAGAAGGCCTCAACTGGCGATCTCGGTGGGGGAGGCGGGGACTGAGGGGAGACCAACCCCTCCATTGAGAAAGTTGGGGGGTCAGAGCCCAACAGCTTCCATTTGTAGCATGCAGAGGCTATGGAATGCGAGTCTGATCTGAAGTTGGGCGATCCTCAGCATGCAAATGATCAGTCATGCAGGGTGAGCTCCGATCCGATCCTGGGCGATCCGATCTTGAGGCGAGGGCCAGCCACTGCATGCAGTGCAGGGAGGCCGAGGAGAGAACCAGGACGACGCAGGGCCTGGTCTACGCACAACTCACGATCAGAGTACTTCGTTAATGTATATCTCTCATATAATTTTCCTAATAAATTTTCATATAAACTTATGTTATTTAATATGGACATTGAGATATTTTACTTATGGTTGACATAAAATATTTTTTGTTATAAATATTTTTTGTTTAAATATCACATGTAAACTGAACACATAATGAATTACACATCATGTGATAACAATAATATTATTTCTCATCTCCATATTATATAGTGAAGAAATTACATTTCTTCCTCTTAGTAACAAGTAAATTATTTTTTTCACTCATTTCCATATTAAGTAGTAAGGAAATTACATTTCTTCCTCGTAGTAAAAAAAATATTTTCTTTTACTAATCTTCATATTAAGTAGTGAATAAATTACATTTGTTCTTCATACTAAAAGGTACATTTTTTTTTTTTTAGGTTAATCTATATCTCCATATAAAATTATGTAAAATTAAGGTGCAAATTGAAGTATTTTAATTTTTGACATTGATTTATTTTGTTGTTACTATTTTTAATTTGTTAACTTAAATTATTATTACACCGTAAGGCGTTCCTCTTCGAAATCAACTTCCTTAGGTGCCACCTTGCACCATTCTCTACCTTCATCAACTTCCCTAGGTGCCACCTTGCACCAATCTCTACCTCCAGATTTAACGTTAGACGATTGAACAATATTCAACCTTCAAATTAATAGTTAATCATAATTTCATGTTAAAAATCAGTGAATAGTTAATAATAATTTCAGGTAAAAAATCAGTTAATAGTTATTAATATTTAACTATTAACTACCTTCTCTTGAAACACATATGAGAAAAATGATGCTAGCATCTTGCTAAAAGCTTTATCTGAGGTTTTTGTTCATTTTCAGGATTCATGAGTAGGCAATAATGTTGGCTTTTGTTCCAGAGCCGGATCCGTGAGGCACAAGATAGGATGAGGCCCTATTTAATGAATCGTGTGGTTGGGTCGAAGATATAGTGATATTTCACCCTACTTTGAGATAGTGGCAAAGCGCCTTTCAAAATGGTATTTATGAAGCTGCTTTGAGACAGTGGAAAAGCGCCTTCTGAAATGGTCTTTATGAAGTTGGAGTCCGGCCATACAATGGATATAGTTTGGGACATGTCCTGGGAGCTAAAATTGGTGGCTCGTCTTTCGATAGGTTCCCTGGATGATCATTTGCAGCATTCTAATTTTGCCAATCTCAGAATTGTGTTACATGCCATGGTTTCCTGGATACTCTTCACTCAAGCCGCACAAGTTTGTCTCTTCCTCATTTGTCTTTTCTGCAAATCTTGATAAGAAGTTTTGAATTGCATTTTCTTGATAGAAGTTATTAAAGATTTGTGGTGCCTTCTTGATCGAAAGTTTTGAATGTTGATATCATTGCAACCATTTTGTTGATACATATTTTGATATTTTTAGCGCTTAAAAGTATTGCAGTGCGTTCTAGAATGGAAAGTTAGCAGAATTTAGCAGAGTTCCATTGAAAGTTAGCTGAAATTAGCAAAGTTCTATTGACCATTTTATGCATTTATCGATAAGGTATTTATATTCTGACACTTCCTGCTAAACAGAAAAAATCTTCCCAACTATTGTTGAGTGATATCTTCACTAAGGTTATTGGATGGTAGAGATATTTAATCAATTACCTGGAATGACCTCATCCATCCTTTGAAAAGCTTGCGAGCTAGATTGGTTAGTGCTGAGGGTTATTCTGTGCCAAATATATTTAGCCCTACTAGAAATTGATCAACTCACACAACAAGACACTCTTTTCTTCAAAGCTTCCGTTGTCCAAAAGCTGCAGATTTGGATGGGAAGGTAAAGAATGAGAATGGCGGCACCCAAGCTTTGAATGAAAACAATCACACTAGGCTAATTACACCCATCACCCATCACCCGAAATATTCCACGTATCCCATGTTCCCAATAGACGATGAAATAGTATTCCATGTTCCCAACAGACGATGAGAACAGTACAACAAACCATGAGAGAAGGTCCCCATCACCGGATACCTAAAAGAAAGAGAAGGCCTTTTACCGACCACCACCATCGAAAGAGATTAAGCCAATTTCTTACCATATGAGCTGCTTGAGTTCCCAAGTTTCCACCAACAAGAGAATTAGTTCAACAAAGTGTTGTTGGTCAGATGGAGGGAGTAGGGGGAGGTGATACTTAGCAAGCGCACATTCCCCAAACTCACCCATTCCATGTTGCCAATAGATGAAAGAAGAAATGTCCGCCAGACGAGAGAAGAGATTCCTCCATTCCCCCATTGATCCCAATTGATTAGAGAGATAAGTACTTACCAACATACAAGTGAGGTTACCACCAATGAGCCAACAAGCCAACCAGCCCAGATTCTCCCAGTAAGCATCAACCAATAACAATAGTGAAGAATTTGTAATGGATTCCAACCTTTTTTATTAATAATTAATTTATTTAGTCTTGATTTAATGTATGTTTAGTCTCTTCTGATTTTAATATATGTCTAATATGTTATACTTGGTTTACTAGCTTCAATTTCATAATCTACATTTATACTTAGCTCCTATTTTTATACTAGCTCCTATTAGGATACATTTTATCCTAGGCTTCTCTTAAAAGAAGGTTCATTAAAATCTCAATTTGCTTTTCTTAAAAAAAGGTTCATTAAAATATCAATTTAAATTTGATTGCATAAGGCTCCAACTTCCCAGTTGTAATTTTAAATGGATGTATTTCTTAATGGAATTTATAATCCACGGTTTACATGGGTCGATTCCAATAACATATTTCAATGGATTAATTTTGATGATAGATTTTGCACTCTTTGGAAATATACATGAATACCAACCAAAATAAAAGAGGGGATAGGGATAAAATAATTCGAAGTCAAATATGTTAAAAAGCAAACCCTAACAAAACCATAAAACCCTAGAACATATAGACAATCTAAGTTAAAAGATCACAAAATGATATAAAGTTTGTGTATCAACACCTTATGCCTTATGTCGCTTCCTTTGCAAAATCTGGTGCAATTGCTAGTTTTACTATTTTTAAATGTAACTTTACATGACAACATCTCTCCCTATTGGGCTGTAGAGCGCCGCACAAAAAAGACAAAAATAACATAACTACTTTTGACATTTCAACCTTTGATCTATGGCTACTATTAATTCTAGAATATTTCATGGATATTAAATCTCTATCATCCATCCAATATTTATTAATGACTAAATTAAAATTTTGAAAGTTTATTTTAAAATAGAAACATTAATTAATAATTAATTTATTAAAAAACTTTATTAAATAATTGACTTGTAAAAAAATCAAATCTAAATATTTATATTTTTAAAAGATATTTTTCAACGAATTTTATTTTTAAGATAATAAAAAAAATCCTATCAATTTTTATATATTACCTACTCTCAATGTAAAATAAAATAAAAATAAATTTATTATTAAAAAATCAATATCATTAATTGAAAATCTACTTGATATTATTCACAAAAACTTAAAATATATTTTAGTTTAAGTGGGATTGGGATGATAGCATCTTTCCTCTTCACCACTTAAGTAAACCCATAACATACAATTATTATTATTCAAAATGTAAAATATTTCTATTTATTATTTTTTAGTTAAACTAATTAAGACACAGAAGTAATATAAATTACTATATTATTATTTTAATTAAAATAGTTGGATAAAAAGAGGTATTATAATTATATATATAATAAATTTTGAAATTATTTAAGTTTATCTCGATTTTAATTTAAATGTAACACATTAAAGCTAAACAATACTATGTACACAAAAATAATTTTTAAAAATATTTATGTCTATTTCAACTTAATTTAAATGTAACATAGTAAACCTAAACAATAATGTATACACAAAGTATATATGTAGCAAATTTATACAAAATTTGTAATTCCTTTTAGTCACATAAAAAGATTTGAAGGTATTTCTAAACTTAACATCATAAATGCTCTTTATAGTGAACTTTTTGTAAAAAACATCTGATAGCCTAATTAATTTGAAAAATATATTTACTTAAATACAAGATAATTGTAGGTATCCTCTTCTCCCACATTATAAGGAAGATAACTTTACTACTATTTCCATGACATCTTTCAACTAGTCAATTGTTTCCTCATCTTTGTGATTCTCTTGCACAAAATTCATGGAATCCCTTTAGTTTGATGTTGTGAATTGAGTCTATTTTCAAATATTAATGACCATGATCCTTAACATGATACATTTTACCTCTAGGATATCAATCTTTTGCATACGTTAAACTGATTCATTTAAGATTACTGCAATTTGGAATTGGCAATTGTGTTAATTGTCTTGCACATTAGTAGTCACTAAAAACAAAGAGGCCTTAATCCCTTGGATGCCCTATGTATGACTCCTCAAGCGATGTGAATCTCCTTAAGCTCCAAATAGTCCATCACATCCCAAGCTGTAATAGAGGAGACACGGGCTAGAATTTGGCCAAACAGTGCAAGATATAGAGTATATGACAAATATAAAACTCCAAAATCATCTTTCCCTTATACAGAAGTTGCCCCCATGAAAGACAAAGATATAGAGCTTAAGAATAAACCTACTAAGAAAGACTTTTGAACTTTCAAAACACCAAGTAATAGCATGGAATGAATTGGAAGTCAAAGGGCGCATAGATCACTGAATCCAACAAGACATTCCAAAGAATACCAATCCTTTGAAGCCTAGTAAACTATCCTTTAAAGAACACCAATTAATAAATCTTGCATCCATATTCCTAGAGTACAAATGATGCAGGAAAATTTACTTCTTCTTGCAAGTTCTAATTTTTTAATTCTAGGATGTCAATGCAATATTGACATCAAGGTGCCCATACACCTTTAACCACTTTTTGATCTCGTTTTTTTTTGTTCCTACAATAAAACAAACACACAAAAATCTTTGCACACTCACTTGTGATCTTTAAATCTCATATCATTTAATTTCAAACCCATATACAATATATGAAATTTTGTTTAATTCCAAACTACACATAAAATTGGAATTCTTCATTCACACATACACACAAAGACAATTTGTGAACATAATGAAAATTCCTTTCATTAATAAAACTATGTCCACACAATTACATAATAATTACAAAAGTATTAATTCCTCTCTTGGCGTGATCTCACAGTCATTTTGGCCATTAGATTTTCCCTTAGGCTTACATTGACTAAATACTAGTTTTGAAGAAAAATATATTTCCATAGATCCCTAAATCACTCCATAATTTATCCCCTAAACCTCTCCTGATTTATTCCATAAATATTTCAAGCTTTTCAAGGCAACTTTGCTTTTGCATTATGGAAAAATCTTTCCTATCCATAGCTTTTCCAAAACTATTCTATAATAATTCAATGAAAATAAGAATAATTACAATTAATGAATTATAATTCCTTTACAATATTGAAACCCATTTTGGAGTTTTTCTTCAAAAATCTTGATGGCTTGGAAGCTCTAATGCTTCTCATCGGACTCCTAAGGTAGAAAAAATTCATGACCTCCTGGTCGTGTGTCATTAATGCCTGAATCCTCCTGGATTCCAAACTTTGTACTATGACTTATAACCTGCTTCTTCATGTTGTTGCTCTATTTTTGTTATCATTGTCTTCTTTAACCTTCCATGTTACCAAACTTTATGTTGTAGTTGTCTACTCTCTTTGTTGATGCACTCTTGTATAGTCATTTTCCTCCTACAGTTGACTGCTCTTCTCACACGAGTGTGCAATTTCTCATGCACTTTCATCATTAGTATTATCATCTTGTCAATTTCCACATCCAAATTTTCATCTTGTTGGTACATGTTACTATCACCACTCACTTGTAATTGAATCTTTGAATATAAAATGTTTTATGACCTTAATGGCCATTTCATTGTTTTCATAACTTCTCTGCTCATACTCTTCATCTTCATGCATCTTCTCTAAGATGTTTAATACAATTGAATGTCTTCTCCCTTGCTGCTCCACAACTAATAGACTATTGTCATCTTCAAAGTTATCAATTTTGACTTCATCTTTATTACTTCCTTCAAAGAAAATTCCCTGCTTTATATCTTCTTGCTTAAAATGAAATAAAATTTCATTTTTTTGAGGAAAACTTGTTCCACTTTCCATCATCTTATCTTCTTTTGTATGCATCAATTGTTCTTTGTCATCATCTCACTTTACATTTATGGCTCTAACCTCAAGTTCTTTCAACCATATTTCCAATAATTTGATTTCCTCCTCAAACTTCATAAGCATTGAATTTAAATGTTTCTCCTGATCATATACTTGATCCTTCTTTTGGCTCCCTGCATAAGCCAATTTTCTCTTACTCATTGCACTAATAGGTTCCTGCAATTGTGCACCATTAATTGCATTTATCCATTGTGTATAATTTCCACTTTGATTACCTACATGAAAAAAATGTTTTCTTATCTTCTTTCATAACAAAAATTTACTTTTTCTCTTCTCTTATGCCTTTGGAAAGCATATCTTCACTTTGTATGATAGTTTTAAACAAATGTCAAGCTTCATCAACACCTGCAACCATAGACAAATCATTGACTCTATGGTCTCATTTGATGACTCAGTGATCAGTTCCTCATACTGCTATGTACTTCCCACATAGTTCATAAGATCTTTTGTAGATCTCTTATCATCATCCTCATCACTATCCTCACCAAGTAATGGTCCCTGCTCTGGTTCACAAATGCACACATTCATCTTGACTTCCTTGAATTCTTTGCTCCTTCGTTGAATACTTAATCTATGTTTCAGCTTTACTTGCAACCTATGCCACTTCACCTTTTCACCCATCCACATCTCTAGTCTTCAACATCTTGTTGTAGCATTCCATAAGGACATTCAACCGTGCCTTCATCTGATCCGGATTTAAACAGGAACGCAGCAAATTACAGAGATAACCATATACACAAATATGCAGCGGAAATAATACTTCATTTCATTAATGGAAAATACTGAAATA
>APFE031001309.1:29365-61863 GCA_000404065.3 Pinus taeda | reverse complement strand
GTGAGAGCCTTTGTGAAGATGTCTACAACTTGATCATCTGTTGAACAATATTGCACTTCAAGAACATGGTCATGAATGAGTTTTCTGATGAAGTGCATGTGTAGTTCAATGTGTTTGTTGTGCTGATGCTGGACTGGATATTTGCATAGCTGAATGGCACTTGGATTATCACACCAAAGTGTGGATGGATGTTGCTGCTCAAAGCCAAATTCTGATAGGATCTGATGAAGCCACAAGGCTTTCTTACTAGCTTCCACGACACCACGATACTCTGCTTCTGCTGACGAAAGAGAAATGGTAGCCTATTTCTTACAAGTCCATGTTGTTGGAGAGGTAAATCCCCTCTACGGATAGAGGCGATCCCTACTAGCCCAAAGGGGGTCTAGCAACAATCAAACAATGCCACACTGTAGGTTCCTAGTTGTAATTAACAAGTGGGTAAGAGAAACCTACTTGGATTCCAACGCTATGTTTGTCTAAGAGATGATCCTCTCGCCCCTTCGCTCCAGCCGATCAGAATTCTCTGCTATCCCCGTGGACGAACACCTACACAAGCAAAGAGAGAGCAAACAAGGGCGTAAAATCTACTAAAAAACAACTATGTATCAGTCAGGAAGGATACAATTTACATTAATCATTCATAGGACAAATGGAAATGGAAGCATAAGAGTGGTCATATATCTTTATTAATCAGAAAGTAGAGTAAGGTACAACCGAAGTCCTGGCGCTGAGTCCTTCTCTAGAGGGTCCAGCCAGCATGTCTTCCAAGCATTCACCTTTGGAGCAAATCTCCCAAGTCAAAGAGGTCTCTCTCTCACATACAAGGCAACAAGCTCATGACCTTCCTCAAGCTCAAAGCAATCCTCACACAACACACCAAATGCCTACAAAGAGCAGCACTAATGCACTAAGAATTCCTCAATCAAAGTCTATATGTTCCAAACTAGCTGCTCATGGGCAATGGAGGAGGCTTATAAAGAGAAGGAGTCTCCATGAATAGGTAAAGGATGAGCTTTTCCCCCAAGATAAGTGGATGGTCAGTCGAACAGACGTACCAGAGAAAGGATGGCGACCTCAACAATGCTAACAACCAAGTCTGGAGGGGGCTGGAAGGTTGGTTGTTAGAACAAATTCGCCCAAACAGGATCAGCGCGGGTGAAACACTGGGCTGGCGTGCTGACATCGCAGACCAACTACAGAGGAGTTCTGGTCAGTGCTCAACAGGACAAACGACGGGTGCGTTGTCCGTAAAATGGGGCCGGCACAGAAAAGACGTGTGCTTCCGCGCTGGCAGCGCATCAGGTACACTGGACTCCACCTGTCAGCGCGGTTATTTGAATAACAGACGCGATGATCCATTTAACTTAGGCAAAGAGGGTTTTTTAGCCATTTTGAGGAGCATGAGCATAGGTGAATGTGGTTTCACAACACAGTAGGGAGACTGACATGATGGCAGTGACATTTTACTGTGCAACAATGCGCATGCCACAAATATAAGAAAAATGACACTTTGAGGAAATGTTCTAAAATGATCTTTACATGTAACCTCCAGCTGCTAAAAATATCTCCCTAAAATCTAGGGATTCTTTTTGCATGTTGCTTTTTCTATTCCAGGAAAAAGTAACCCATGCATTTAAGTCAAATTTTCTCGGTCTTGGGTCGAACTGGTCAACTTAATGGCACATGCAATATCCTGCTTAGCTGAGGGGAAATTCATGCATTTATGGGAGGGAGATGGGTTGACTACCCAAAAGGATTGCATAATTTTTGGGCTAAGTAGTTGACTATTGCCAAAATTGCGTAATTCCTAGGCTGAGCAATCCTGCTGGGAGGAATTACGCAATTTTTCCAATGAAGGGTGACAAGCAAATTTGCGCAATTCCAGAGCCCAGGAGGCTGCTAGAAAGAATTGTGCAATTTATGGAGGGAAGGTTGGTTCCCCTCTATAATTCCTCAATTTCTTGAGGGAGTTTCTCAGCCTACAGCTGGACCAAGTCTGAAGAAATAGCCTGTGATGGGGATGCAACAAGCTCTCATGCACAGGCTTGCAATCTACTAGAAAATCACTGAAGCTTGTGTACTTGACAAGGCAAGACATGCTATTGAGGATGGTTGGTGGCGAGGCTCCAAAATGAAGCTAAGGAAAAATTTAGAGGGTGGTTGTAGCCGCTACAACATTTGGTGACACATTGGTAGACCTCCAACTCTTTGAATGGACCTTGTTCATGAAAATCAAGTCTAACACCTCCGAAAGTATTCTTCACTTCTCAGTTCGTCTTAGTTTCCACACTTGCTTGCTTGTAAGATGTAGCATTTGCCAAGCTCTTGGTTGACTGAAACACATTCCAGCTAAGGAAACACAATTTTTTTGATTGGGGTTAAGGGGTATATTGGTGCACAAGTAGTAAAGTCATTAGAGTCTTAGTTTCATCTCTAGTGTTGTTCCGTTGCTAGTAGGCCTAAACAGTACCCCAACAGAGTCACGCAAGAACAAAATCATTTCTCCACTACCAGCAAGCCTGGTCAGTACCCCAACGGAGCTACTTACATCACTTCTCTGCGTAAGAAGACTTTCTCTTTTGGAGCCATTTTGAGGCCCTAAACGACGTTTTTTTGGAAAATTGGGAGCAACATTGGTCTATGGACCAATTCTTGTCTTCCAAAAGTTATATTTCTCGGATAGATATTTATAACGAGATATTTTTCGCATCAAACAGAGATCATATGCCAAAGTTACAACCCCGGGAAGTTGATGTACCAATTTACCCAAACAGGGCCCACAGTTTGGTGTTTCGTCTTCTAGGGTTACGTTTTTGGATGTTTAGGGTTTTCCATTGTTTCTCAACAATAAATAGGCCTTCAAGCCTCATTGTAACATAGTTCAAAGGCATGTAACCACCACATCTCTTCTCATAGATAAGCTACCATCACCTTAGCTAGTTTATTTCCATTTCTGTTTGTAAGCATATTTCAGTATTTGAAAGTAATGAAATGAAGTATTATTTCTACTGCATCTCTATATGTATGGTCATATCTGTAATTTGTTGCATTCCTGTTTAAATTCAGATCAACAAGCGCTCTGGGCTTCATCATCTTAGGAAAGTGTAGTGGAGCTCCCTTGTATCTCATCGTCCATGTTCGCATGTAATTATCAACAACATGCACATTCGACATGATACATGCTCTTCTAACACATCGCAGCTGCCAACCATTGGGATGGATCATTGCCTTATGCACGGTACCAAACTTGGAATACAATGCCCACATGACTATGTTAAGGTACAATACTTCATTTAGTATTGCCTTCTTCAATTCTTCTTGGCAGATGTTGTGACCAATTCTCCTCCCTACTTGGTCGTCTATAGCTCCTTAGCAATTTTCTAATTCTCAGCTATCACGAAGCGAACACTCGACCTAGTGGCTTCAAAATATGCTCTGCTAGCATCAGCTAATGTTTTTGGATGTTTTTGCATGTGAGACACGATCAATCGTTCCTCAAACTGTGCAGGAGATGTATGATCCTTCGGAGTCGACACTCTATGAGATTGCACAACTCTATGTTGAGACTCGTCGAGTGAGATTTTTTGCATCTCTCCTTCTGGCTAATCTCCAAGGATCTGAGTGTCTCCTTCGTTGCTCGAGACTTGCCCTTTTTGCGGATGTAGTGAAGTTGGTGGGTCAAACTCTTAGTGATGAGGCATGAGGCTGATGTCTTTCTCTAACTCTTGTTTCTCCATATCCATATCCATTTGTTCAAGTGCTTTCTATATCTCTTGAGTGAAGTCCTGCTCCTACAATGGTTCACCCTGTCTGCCTGATGCTAGCTATTTTGATGAGTCTACTACATGTACGGGCATAGTTTCATCTATCCATATAATTTGTGCCCCCTGTTGTATCTATTCCTATTGTGCTTCCTTCTCCTGTCTGCATAGCTCCTATTCCTTCTAAAGTTGCTCCTTTAGGTCATGAAATTCCTTCTCTGGTTCTCTCTCTACCTTTGTGAATTTCTCTTGTCGTGTTGTTTCCTCTTTTCCTCTATTTCCAAAGCTACTTTCTTCATAAGTGGGTCTCCTCAAAACTTGCATCTTTGTTCTTCCTCCATGTTGTTGACAATAGTCCTCTTTCCCTTGTCGCACGCTGGTATGTTTACCTCTGTTACTTCTACTTCTGGTGCTCTCTGCGATGTTGCTTCACTATCCATTCCATAGCAAGGCTAACTAGTTCATTGAGTTTGGAGGAGTTGTAACAATATCTCCATGGGTCTTTCTCTACCCAATGACATGCATTGTGGATCCAGTTAAATTGTACTCTAATGCAATGGTCTTTCAAAATACAATGCAGGTCATATGGATTGTAACTTAAGGCATCGAATGGACATTTCTTCATCTCCTCTCCTTTGACATCCGCATGCTTGAAACTTTGTATCTCGTATAACTCGATGTGCAATAGAAGAGTGGGCCAAGATGCCTTCTTCTTCCAGTGCAGCCTAGTTGATAATCCTACCGAGATGTGATATGATACTTCCTACATAACGATCTTTTCCAAGGAAAACTTCGGTAGAACATGCAGAGGATTCTCTACACTATACATCCATATGAAGGTGCCAGATGGTGAGGCACTCCAATCAGCTATTTCGACTAGTGCCTCCCTTGTTGCCTTCGACATGCAGGGTGGATCTTGCTAGAATATCATCTTGTAAAATGGGGTGAAAAAATGATCAGACAGTTCTATGATAACTCCTCTGAAGCTACATTCGGACAACATCTTACAATAAGTGTTCACAGAGGTCTCCATCGATGTCCATCCCCACTTCAAGCCCGGGAACTCAGGACGTGCATAGATTGCATCCAAGATGTAGGTAGACATGTGGATTTATGCTTGCATACCTTTGGGTGATTTTTTAGCCCTTGTTACGTGTTCCTTCAGCCGATGAGCCAACATGTCGGGCCAGTTGCATGCTTTGCTTTCTTTTTCCAGCTGGTCCAAAGCGATCACCCAACTCTGTGGGAAGTTTTCTGTTCTTTCTTGGCCATACAAATGACATGCAAAGATGACCAAGTAGTGATACGCCTTTTGTAGTATCTTTGTCTTCTAGACTTGGTTGGGTGTCATCTTTAATTTAGCCGGCTCCTTCACCTAGTTCTTCAAGATATCTATGGTGTTGGCACTGTTGCTGGGTATGCTGAAGGGAGTCTCCATGATGATCACAGGCTTCGACATATGATACATCTGCTCATAATCATGTGCTCTGAAGGTAGCAATCTCTGTCCACCTGACACTGCTCAATGTCATTGTGTTAGGATCAGTGTACGAGACAACACAATGTATCATGTTTGTGCATGGGAGCATGAGATACCTGCATGCAATTTGGTACAAGCCAGATGTGTGGATGTTCACATATACTTGGTGGTCTTTGAGGTCTTCTCCAAATGTGCCTACAAATGCAACATTGACCTCCTACCATTTTATCTTGATGTCCTTGTCTATAGTTAGCTTGGTGTCTTCATAGATCGACAGACTTGTAGACATTCACTCAGTTGTTCCTCCTGTTGCACTTCCGTTAGTGTCCTTTGATGCTGCTATCCTGGAGGCCATTGATCCTGCTCTCCTGGAGGCCATTGATCCTGAACTACTGAGAGGCAGATGAACACCTGCTAGATCTGCAGACATAGCAACATGCATGGCAAGAAATCTGTCAATGAAAACCAAAGCAAACTGATAAACAACATACAACATACCTGGGCATTGACTTGCAAGGATTGCACAATTTTTCCTGGGAGGCTGGGAGACTAGTTGCCAGAACTACGCAAAAATGTAGTCTGGGCTACTGGGGAGGTTGGTTGGCTACTGGAATTGTGTAATGCACAATCCAGGCTGGCATGTTGGCTGTTGGAATTGCGTAATGCACAATCCAGGCTGGCGTGTTGGCTGCTGGAATTGCGTAATGCACAATTTCAACTGGCAATAGTTGCATGCACAGTGACTGCATTGCACAATTTTCTGGGCCAATAGTCACTTTCCCTTAGAATTGCATAATTCAAGACTAGAGGATAGTCACTGGGCATAAATACACATTTTTTGAGAGGATAGAGCCTTCCCTCTTAGGATTGTGCAATGTTGTCTGGGTGAGGCTAAGCCTGGGCCAAGGCTGCCTAGACCCGCCAATGGGCAACTGAAAGAAAATGTGAATGTGATTGCATGGTGATATAGATTGTAAGTAGGACTGAATGATCATGCATGCAAATAGTGAATGAAATATTCAAAAAATAGAACAACATGCATGTGGGTGAAGTGAGCCACCGAATCGACAACTATTTGTGCAAAACAGTTTCATGCATGTGACAGCAGGGAGATGCTAATGAGAACTGAAACAGTGCTAGTACAATCTAGTATGAATGAAAATGATAGCAATCATTCATAGAAATCAAGAAAACAACTCCCACACAAGTGAAAACACAAAAAGTGATAAAAATGTTGCAAAAGACAAGTTAAGAGGAATTACCTATGAATAGTTGAGTTGGATGTGTTTTAGAATCCTGGATGTGCTGTGGGATGTCAGAACTTCGATTGATGAGAAGAAATGAGCTCTGATGTGTCGAATAAATAAGTTTGAGGCTCATGATGCGCATGCCACAAATATAGGAAAAAGGACACTTGGAGGAAAGGTTCTAAAACGATCTTTACATGTAACCTCCAGCTGCTAAAAATATCTCCCTAAAATCTAGGGATGCTTTTTGCATGTTGATTTTTCTATTCCGGGAAAAAGTAACCCATGCATTTAAGTCAAATTTTCTCGGTCTCGGGTGGAATTGGTCAACTTAATGGCACATGCAATAGCCTGCTTAGCTGAGGGGAAAATTCGTGCATTTCTGGGAGGGAGCTGGGTTGACTACCCAAAAGGATTGCGTAATTTCTGGGCTAAGCAGTTGACTACTGCCAAAATTGTGCAATTCTTAGGCTGAGCAATCCTGCTGGGAGGAATTACGCAATTTTTCCAATGAAGGGTGACAAGCAGATTTGCGCAATTCCAGAGCCCAGCAGGCTGCTAGAAAGAATTGCGCAATTTCTAGAGGGAAGGTTGGTTCCCCTCTATAATTCCACAATTTCTTGAGGGAGCTGCTCAGATTGCAGCTGGACCAAGTTTAAAGAAATATCCTGTGAAGGGGATCCAACAAGCTCTCATGCACAAGCTTGCAATCTACTAGAAAATCACTGAAGCTTGTGTACTTGACAAGGCAAGACATGTTGTTGAGGATGGTTGGTGGGGAGGCTCCAAAATGAAGCTAAGGCAAAATTTAGAGGGTGGTTGTAGCCACTACAACACTTGGCGACACATTGGTAGACCTCCAACTCTTTGAATGGACCTTGTTCATGAAAATCAAGTCTAACACCTCCAGAAGTATTCTTCACTTCTCAGTTCGTCTTGGTTTCCACACTTGCTTGCTTGTAAGATGTAGAATTTGCAAAGCTCTTGGTTTATTGAAGCACATTCCAAGATAAGGCAACACAATTTTTTTGATTGGGGTTAAGGGGTATATTGGTGCACAACTAGTAAAGTCGTTAGAATCTTAGTTTCATCTCTGGTGTTGCTCTGTTGCCAGCAGGCCTAAACAGTACCCCGACGGAGTCACGCATGAACAAAAGCATTGCTCCACTACCAAAAAAGCCTGGTCAGTACCCCAATGGAGTTACTTACATCACCTCTCTATGTAAGAAGTCTTTCTCTTCTTTCTCCTTATTCATTTTTCATTTTTGAAATTTTTCACTTTTCATTTTTTTCACTTTTCATTTTCATAACTATGCATAGCACTTATTCATTTCTTAGGTGAAAGAGGGATATCGACATATTGAGAGAAAAAGAGGTTGTTCCATCAGATAAGTAGTTTATTATATATCTATGACATGCCTTTTAGGGTTTCTCCCCTTACCTTACTCTACTTGACTAAGTTGCGAAGGGTTAACGCAAAAACAACTGACTAGAGTAGGTGACACTAGTTAGCATGCAAGCGTTGTGTTTTCACCAAGGTTGACCTCGAACAGTACGTATTTTCCATTGATGTATCATGGAACAAAAGTAACAAGTTCTTCAAACAGAGGCAAGATGACAATAACCAAGTATTGATAGCTGCACAAGGTATCTTTTACTTTGCACATCTTGTTTCAAGGGTCTTGCATGGTTTCATGCAAAACTAACCCACAACAAAAACAAGCAACCAAACAACAAAGTAGAAAGAGAAGCAAAAGTAAATGCAAAAGAAAAGAGAGTAAGAAAACAATAAAGAAAATAATCAAACATGCAAAGAAAGAAAGAAAACAGGAATGCAAGAAAAGAAACTGAAAGAAAAGACTACTCCTACTCCAAAGCTAATGGTGCATGGGCCTGATCGCATGAAGTGATATTTCCAATGCAACCACCAGCGCATTGGTTGACCCATGTGATAAGCCCCAAAAATGGGTAACTTATTGGACTCATTTTTCCTATTATTCTCGATTAATCCACCATTCTTCATAGTTCTATGCATGCTTTTTAATAATTTATGTTAATTGAATGAATGAGAATAGTCTTGACCACAAAGTCTAATACGTGCTTATTGCAGATTTTTGGACATCTTTTGGACCAAGGTCAAGAATTTATGAGCAAGTTGACAGCCAAATACGAAGGAACAAGGCTGAGGATTCATAAGAAGGGTGTCTCCAGCACTAAATGACCCCTTCCTCGAGTTCTCCACCATCAGCTCGGAGTTCAATAGCCCACCAAAGATGATTTCAAGGTGCAACCTAGCAAATTTTGTGAAGTGGCTGATTAACTGCAGTTTTGAGCAGCCAAGCTCCTAAAGTTAAGGAGGGCTGTTGGGGGACCTTGTGGTGCATAATTAGGAAGGCTTCAAGCCTTGGTAGGTTAGCCATTGAACAATTGTTTTTTGCACTTTAGTGCAGCTCTGCATTTCAGCTCATCTTCGAGATTTTGCTGTAAACAGTTTTGTGACATGAATATTTTTCGAGTAATGGAGATAAATTTCACTTTGGAATAGCTCTGAGATTTCTTAAGAGGCTGTAGCTCTTGGGGTTGGGCCCAACCCAAGTGCCATTACCTCCTTTGTGTACTTTTATGTGTCTTTGCTGCATTCATAGAATAATTTCTGTTATTTAGGTTAAGATCTTTCTTTGCTACTTAGGTTGTTTTTGATGATTAAAATAGATTTTCATACTCCAGATTGATTTGAAAATTTGGTAAAGGAAACGATATGCAAAAAGGCCATCAAGAAATCCTTGATCCCATCTCTCCCTCCTTAGGACCATGAGCTGAGACCAAGGAATACTTGCTGCCACAAAACATTGTTTTTGCCTTTCCATGCAATTGCTAGTGTTAGAATTTTAGTTGGAAAAGTTGATACTAGTTGTACTTGCATGTTTAAGATCTATTCTTGCTTAGTTTCCATAGTTATCTTGCATGAATTCCTGTCTATAAACTTTTTTTCATCATGTTTCTAGTTTTTAGGCCAGAATAGGTCAAAATACCTAGATCTCTGGCTTTCCTAGTCTTTGTTCGATGAGTTTTGGAAAATAATGTGCAGAACACCTATAATACATCCCTACCTAGCCCTCCTCTATCATACAACCTGCTTCAACCCCTAATCCAAGATTCCTTCCCTTCATTTTCCACACTTTTCCAATTTGCCCTAATTTCTACATTCTTGTGCAGCATTGCTTCCTCCACCCTTGAAAAAATCCAACCACCTTAATCACTCCTTGGCTTCATTCACTAGGTCCTAGACCACTTCACATCCTCATCCAAACTCCATTTCCACTTTCCCACCGTTTTTTCCACCATCAACCCTCCAAAATCCTCTTTCGGCTCTTCCTGTAGAACATCTTGTAGAACCCCTACAGACTTCCTGTAAAATTTCACGTGAGAAGTTTTTCAAGATATGATCAATGTGAAACTCTCTGGAAGGGTGTTAGGGACCCCTTGGGCCCTCTTCTCACCTTCCCAACCTCCTGCAAGCACCTACTCCATTTCTTTTCACCAATCAACCTCTGGACAATCAAAAATCGTTAAAGCACATGCATAATAATTCTGCAAAATTACTCAAAAATACAAAAAGATGCTTTTTCCAGATTTTGCTTTAAAAGTAGCTTAGTCACATGCATTTTACCTTTCCAAGAGTCAATGGCATCCATTTCCACCACTTTCATCTCTTTTCTTGCAATAGTAGGGTTAGTTGGTAAAAATAGGGTTTGCTAAGGTTTGCATTTCTTTTAAGCTTTTAGCTTATTTTTGCAAGTAGACTAGCCTCCTTTGAGTTAGATTTCATCCATCACAGTTAAAAGCTTCTTCTAAGAGCTCATATAAGTTAGATTAAGCTCCTAGCGGACTTGTGCCAGCTGATCAAGTGACAGCCTGCAGCAAGAGCTAGTACTTGTGCATATAGCACCGTCGCTTCCAAGTTTGTTATGAACAACCGGGTTGATAAAAGTAAAGAAGGGAGTCCCAAGAGTTGCAGCATCATTGCTACAATACTAGAGCCCACCATCTTTTTGGCGCCGTTGCCGGGGAAGTGTCAGAGTATTTGTGATTGCTTCTTTTCTTCTATTTTCTACTGCAACCTTCTGCTAAGTAGTTTATGTCAACAAGAGTAGAATAGTTGTTTCATTTCCATTCTACAATTTCATTTCCACAAAAGTAGATTAGACATTTCCTGCTTTCCTAGACTAACATTTCAATTCTACAAGCATAGATTAACATTTCAATTCTGCAATTTCAATTCCGCAAGCGTATCTTAGCATTTTTATTCTGCAATTTCTTTTAGCAGCATAGATTAGTCATTTCATGCTTTCATTTCAATTCTTCAATTTTCATTCTAGCAAAGTTTACTTTAGGTAGTTGCAGCTTGTTGTTCAATCAATTTCAGTTTTGCAGGTACAAAAAGAGAAAAACACAAAAAATCAACCAAAAATATTTCATTTCATACCTCGTAGGAATATAGACAATTCAAGAAAATACTTACCCAACACCCCCACCACATCACTGAGTCACTCTTCTCTATTCTTCGATGGCAGTGAACCTCAAGAGATACATGAAGATCCTCTAATAGAAGAAGAGCAAGAAAACATTCCTCTTGAGACCATGGCTGAACATAGAAACGGTATCGGACATGAGCAGAGAATTGAAGGTGCCTTTCCCATCTGAGAGATCGATGGGGACACAAAAATGAAAAACATAAGTCCCTCAGCCTTACCTCACTTCCATGGATTGACCACTAAAGACCCTGCCACCTTCTTGTTTGAGTTTGTTGTCCTTTGTCGAACCTATGACTATGCAGAAGATGAGAAAATGTTGAAACTCTTTCCCTCTACCCTCAAGGATGCAGCAGTGCACTAGTTCATGGGGTTACCCGGAAACAGTATCACAACTTGGCTCAGATGCAGCAAGTATTTAAAAACAAATACTGGGATTATTGTAGGTCAAAGGAAACGAAGGGAGAAATCTTTCAGATGACCATGGGAAGTGATGAATCTTTAGAATATTATGAAGAAAGGTTCCAACTCAGTTATTAAAGGGCCAAGTGCACACTTGACCCCGAATCTCTGACGCTGGTTCTGCTCCGAGGAATCCCTGAAGACCTTCTAGATACCCTCCATTTGCTCGCTGGAGGAGACATCTACCAACTACCTTATGATGACATAAAGACTGTTTTTAGAAACCATTCTAGGGCAGCCCGGAAAAGAGGTAGAGGGAATCAACTTTCAACCAACGCCACCTTCTCCAAACATGAGTTTTCAAATCAGATGGAAGACCTTAAAAGTGAGATGAGACAAACCTTTTCCATGCAACTAGATACTTTCTGAATCCAACAAAAGAAAGAGGAAGTTGAGAGGGCTTTGGCCATATTTTGTCCCATATGTACAAGGAAACATCCTCGGAAAGAGTGTCCATTTCACTCAGTAGAGGTATGTTTCGTTTGTGAGGAAGACCACCCTAAACACTAGTGCCCAACCTTACCTGGACTTAAAGCTATGTACCAAGGGGCGGAAGGAGCCACTAAGCCACTCTACTTCCTAAACCAAAGGAGGCCACATGGATCCAGACCTTACCATTAGGGGATGCAAGGGACATCCTAGACATATTACAACCCCAACTAATCCACTCACATATCTTCTTGGGATCCCCCTACTCATCCTTCTTGGTCTTGCACCCCCTCCTTGGTCATATCCATCTTAATACAATACTCAACCTGTTGCTCATTTGTTTCATTCTCATGTTCAATCCCAACCTCAATGGAATGCACCTCAACAGGTGTGGAGGCCCCAATTCAACTCTCCTCCCACCATTTTTCCTCCACCACCTGCTCAACCACAACCATTACCTCCTTCTCCTCTGAGACAACCCCAGATGCCTACTCAACCGAACCCAAACCCGAACCCGAATAACAGACAGGCCCAACAGGTATATACTGGAGAGACAACATGCCCTACCTATGTTGTGGAGATTAAAGAGATCAACCTACGATCTGGGAAGGTCCTCCCAGATAGCCAACCTCCTCCTAAGGAGGATGAGGAAGAGAAACATGAAAGTGAACCCAAAGCCATTCCACCCTTTCCTGAGAGACTAACTGGAACCATGCAACCAAACCCAGAAGAGATTGAACTTTTGGGCTAGCTTAAACAGTTATCCGTGAAGATACCACTTCTCCAGGCCATAAAAGATGTACCAATATACAACAAATTGATTAAAGAGAAGTGTTTCAGGCACCCAGGAAGGCGCAAGAGAGATGCCCCAACTATCAATGTCATAGGAAAAATGTCCAACCTAATGTTGGGACAAGTAATCTGTCTGAAATATCTGGACCCTGAGAGTCCTATAGTTGATGTCCACATCAATGGCATCATAATACCCCACACCCTGATTGATCTAGGGGTTGCTATTAATGTGATGACCAGGGACACTATGCTCAAACTCAACCTTTAGAGTTCCCTAAGAAAGACCTCGATAGTACTGCAATTAGCAGACCGCTCCACCGTGACCCCCGAAGGGATCGTGGAAGATGTCATGGTCTCCGTTGATTCTTAGGAGTACCCTACAGACTTCTTGGTTCTTCAGCCAAAGGCAAAACTCACTGGATACCCCCTCATTTTGGAAAGGCCTTGGTTAGCTATCGCAGATGCTTACATCAGTTGTCGAGCTCGGAGCATGACCATCAATAATAGGCCTATGTCCAAATAGCTCGTCCTATATCCTCCAACCCAACCTCTGCTAGAACATGACTTACCTCTCTGGTTGGAGGAGGAATATGAGGATGAAGTCTACTCTACTCTAGTGTGCATAGTGGAAGCCACCAGGGGAGGTCCTCAAACCGAGGATGACCTTATTGAGAATTTGATTCAGAATCCACCTCCCAGCATGCTACCATTAGAAGAGTTAGTAGAAGACACCCAAGCCAGTGCTTTAGTGGATCTCTGTGTGGCTGATCCGACCTCCCCCCGAGTTTAGAATGTGGAATTTGGCCCTGAGAAAACCTTAAATATCAACTCATCCCTATCCCCCTCTCAGGAGAAGGAGCTGTGTAGCTTATTGAACCGCCATTTGGATGCTTTTTCTTGGAGATATAAGAAGATGAAAGGAGTCCACCCTTTAGTCTATACCCATCACATTTACATTAAAGAGGATTGTAAACCAGTCAGGCAACCTCAGAGGAGAATGAATCCAGCCTTTAAAGACATTGTCAAAGAAGAACTGCAAAAGTTATTGGATGCAGGATTCATCTACCCCATCTCTGGCAGCGAGTGGATTTCTCCTCTGGTGCTTGTGCCCAAGAAAATGGGAAGTGGATAATTTGTGTCGATTATCGAGAACTTAATAAAGCCACCAAGAAGGACCATTTCCCTTTGCCTTTCATAGATCAAGTGTTAGATGGGCTAGCAGGGAAGAAGTTCTTATCCTTCCTAGATGGGTTCAATGGGTATAATCCGATCCAAATTAGCTTGGAATACCAAGATAAAACCACTTTCACTTGTCCATGGGGTACCTTTGCCTACAGGGTCCTTCCCTTTGGGTTATGCAATGCTCTTGCCACTTTCCAGAGAGCAGTACTGAGCATATTTGCTGAATTGGTTCATGATTCGGTGAAATCTATATGGATTAATTTACTCCTTATGGGTATAACTTCCAAGAAGCATTGATTAACCTGGGAAAGGTTTTAACCGAAATGAACCTGTCCCTTAGTCCAGAAAAATGTGAATTTTTAATGACTGAAGGGACCGTGCTAGGTCATACAATTTCTCAGCAAGGATTACAGGTGGATCCCAACAAGATTGCTATCATCCAAAGAGTTCGACTTCCTCAGAAGGTAAGAGATGTTTGGAGTTTTCTAGGCTTAGCAGGATACTATAGAAGATTCATTAGCCTCTCCATTATTTGGTCTTTTGGGGAAGGATGTTCAGTTCATGTGGATTGACAACTGTCAAGAGGCTCTGGATGCATTGAAAGGTAAGTTGGTAACTACCCCAATCTTGAGAGGTCCAAACTGGACCCTACATTTCCACATTCATGCAGATGCCTCAAACAAAGCCATAGGAGCAGCCTTAGGAAAAGTTGAAGAGAAGATACCATATGCCATATATTTTGTCAGTTAAAACCTGTCCAAGGCAGAGTTAAACTATACCATAACCGAGAGAGAGCTCCTATTTGTAGTCCATTCCGTAAACAAGTTCAGACACTACATCACTAGTTATTAAACATTCATACACACCGATCATGTTGCAATTAGGTATTTAATGAATAAACCTGATGTAAATGCTCGTATCATTATATGGTTACTTTCATTGCAGCAATTCAACCTGACAATTGTTGATAAGCCAGGCAAGGAAAATGTTGTTGCTGATTTTCTGTCTAGACTAGATTTTTCTGCAAGTGAAGAAGGGGTGGTGGATGATCAAATGCCAGATGAACACTTGTTTGCTATTTCAGTACTCTCTCCATGGTTTTCTGATATAGAAAATTACTTGGTTTCAACACAGTTCTCGCCACACCTATCCTCAAAAGAGAAGAGCAAGATCGTGAGGAAAAGTGCCCCATTCACATGGATTGGGGGCAACCTATTTAAACTTGGCCTAGATTAGATTTTGAGGCATTGTGTCAGGGAGGAGAAAGTTTCTGACATCCTCCTCACCTGTCATGATGGGCCCTGTGGAGGCCACTTTGCAACAAAAAGAACCACTTTCAAAATTCTATAGGCAAGCTACTATTGGCCCACTCTTCATCAAGATGTCAGGAGATACATCAACCAATGTGACCGACGTCAAAGGATGGGGAAACCGACTCCCAGGGATGAAATTCCCCTCCAACCTCAAGTGACGTTTGAGCCATTTGAGAAGTGGGGCATGGACTTTATGGGTCCTATCAACCCTCCTTCAAACCAAAAGTCTTACATCATTGTGTGCATGGACTACCTAACAAAGTGGGCAGAAACAAAGGCAATCAAGGTAGCAACAGAAGAAAAAGTAGCTGAGTTTTTGAGGGAGAATATCTTCTACAAGTTTGGCTACCCAAGAGAGTTAGTCACAGATCAAGGAAGTCAGTTTACTTCTAACCTAATTGAAGACCTGCTTGCTCATCACTGGATTAAGCACAAAACTTCCACCCCTTATCATCCACAAGCAAATGGGCAAGTGGAAGTCACTAACAGAGCTTTGGAAGAGATTTTGACTAAAGTGGTGAGCAGCAGAAGAAAAGATTGGGAAGATCACTTGGTTGAGGCCACCTGGGCCTACAACACTACTTAGAAAACTACAACAGGTTTCACAACTTACGAGCTGGTCTACGGGAAGAAGACTCTACTGTCCATAGAATTTGAATATAACACATTGAGGTTGGCAGCTCAGCTGGACCTAGATCTCAGCCATACACAACAAGAAAGATTACTTCAACTGCATGGACTAGATGAACAGAGAATTCAGGCCCTTCTCCACTCAGAGGTGGTCCAACTTCAAAGGAAGATATGGCATGACCAGTACCTTAAAGAAAAGTAATTTCAGTCAAGAGATTGGGTGTTGTTATATGATTCAAGATATAAGGATTTCAAAGGGAAGATGAGGACAAGATGGATGGGACCATATATAGTGGAGAAATGCAACGAAAATGGTTTAGTACTTATCAAGACCATTGATGAAGAAGCCATCCCCATGCTCGTCAATGGGCATCGATTAAAAATCTACAGGAAGCCCCTTTCTAAGCAGGAGTTCATTGAGACTCTGGATAAATCAGTATTGGTAGTGGAGCAAGCCCCTGCCTCCACTCCACCCACACCTTGAACACATTAAAAAAAAAAAAGATATAAAATAAAAGATCCTTGGGTGAAAACCTCTTGGAGATGCCTGGGGCAAACAGTGAAGGTAAAAACCTCCTGGAGGCGCCCTAGCTATTTCAAAAAAATAAAAAATAAAGAGAAAGAAGAAAAGAGTAAAAGAAAAATAAACCTAATTTCTGTTGAATAATTGCAGGTTGCATGAAAGACATTGTAGGTTAAGAGGATTGCACAAGACAAAGGCGGAGCTCAACACCAGGCTGCTAGCATCCCTCATAATACATCCCTCCATGACCACTACCCTTTCCTAAGATTTGGTCTCATTCGGGCTAAGATTTCACCTTCTACAGGAAGTTTTGTGTCTTCTACAGGAAGATCTTGTAGAGCCTATAGACAAGCCAAAATTGGTCTCTAAAGAGGACCCGAAGGTTGGGAATCTATCTATGAGGCCTGTAAACATCCATGCTTCCATATATCGCCATATGTCACCTTTTTCCATCTCCGTACACCTCCATTGCACTCATTTTTTAATGTTCCTGCACAGTCACACACAGAAATCTTGTTTTCTTCATACTTGTCATGCGAAAAGAGTTATTTTTGCTGACAAAACTAACCTCCCTAGGAGTCTAAGACTCTCTAGTGACAAACAGAACAAGTAAGAGCAATCCTTCTCTAAATATACATTATCTCATGAGAAACCAAGTGTTTTTCGATCTTACCTTAGGTCCAACGCTTGTTGTAGCAGCCTAGCTTCGTTGATCCAGATGAGCTCCTCCTTCACTTTGAAACCTGCATACACTAACAATCAAACGATTACATAACACCTTAATATTCCATAAAACAAAGCGTATTCAACATATAGACCAAGGAGTATATGAAACAATTCATTAACAACAAATCATTGAGAAGAATGGACTTATTTGTATTAAGGAAACAAAAAAGAAACCATTACAACCTGAGCCTTGGTGTTGTGCAAGTTCCTCCCAGGGTCCAGCAAGAGTTTTCCTCTACTTTGACAAGCTCACCCACTTCCAAATGAAACAAGAAAGAATGGTAATCTCTCCTCACAAGCTTCTACAAGGAAGTCCTAATTCCAGCAGCATCTACCCTTTGGAATGTTCAGCTTTCAACCTCCCCTCCTCTGGCCCAATTCCTGTATTTATAATGTTCTAGAGGAAGTTAATCAGGTCCAACATCAATGGGATAAGCCCCTCTTTTGGATGGGGTAGCTCCTCTCTTGATGGGATAAGTTCCTCTTTCATAGGGATGCATGAACCATCTGGAGGCGCTCAATACACGTTAAACAATCTTCTAGAATGCTCTAGAAATGACCACAAGTAACTTTTTTAAGATGAAACTCGCGCCTTTTGACCTTTACAGGAGTACGCACCCATTCCTTGACTTACAGAGCGTACAAGTACGCAGGTACAATGAGCTTGGGATGCGTACACGCAGGCAAGGTAGAGAGAACCTGCGTACCCAGAGATAAACATGTTTTTTAATGACTTTCTCTCTTTCTTGAAGTTTGACATGGAGAGCAGAGGTATAAGGCTTGACAAGGAGGGTAGTATGACTGTTGATGGAGCCGTACTAACTGCAGGTAGTCATGGTGACAAATTTTAGTGTAACAGAGAGCATGGTGTTAGCTACAGGTTTGTTGGAAGCATATATTTTTGGTTCCTCATGTCTATTTTTGAATAATAATGGTGGATTATCATGTTCTCATCAAGCAAAGAATTTGATATTATCCTTCACTATTTGTATCAATGTGGTGTATTTATTATGTCAACATGGTGCTTTAGTGTGATTTGGGCCACCCTTTGCCATTGATGTCAAAGGGGGTGGGGGGGAGTGAGTTAACCACTAACAAAGAAGGAGGAACAAATATGATTCAATGTTGGAGGGGCTAGTTGACTTAGTAGACTAGTCGAGTCAAGTCAGAAAGCTATATTTAATTTGGTGGACATCTTAGTCAAATCAATGACCTAGGTCAATTTAAGTTGAGCCAGTTCAGACACATAAATTGTTGTATCTTTCCTAATAAATTATATATATATCAATTAATGTATCAATGTTTTGTTTGGCATAAGAGATATAATAAAAGTGTGCTTCTGCTAGTTCTCCACTACTTTGTGCTCTTCTCTATTTTCTTATGTGCATTTCTATTTAACAATTGTTGTCCTTACAATTGGCAACCATACTTAATTTTCATCAGATTACAACATTGGTTTTGTCTCCAAAAGTATTGGACTTGATTCTGAAGAATATGCAAGCATAAATGTTAACCTTGGAAGAGATATAATACTAGTGGGAGACAAAAGTTAATAATTACTTGAAGAACTATGTGAGAAGAAATATATTGTCAATAGCAGAAGCGAGGGTTAATTTCTTTACAAAAGAACATGAATGTTTCATCAGAGGAGCTCCAATAGAGATTAAAATATTCATTGACCAAATTTTTCATGAGAAAACTATAAATTAATGCCTGATTATTATTGAAACTATCAAATGACGAATGAACAAACTTACATGAGTGGCTCAAAAAGATTCTTGATGAATTCTACGAGGAACGAGAAATTTAAGAGATAACCTCTATTGAGCATATTATAGCAAGGTTCTTTGACGATCTTCACGAAATTTTCTTCTATATGATCCCCACATATTTGCACAAGTTACTCCTCTACAAATATGTTGGACATATCATGGAATATTGACCACCTCTACAAAATATGATAAATACTAACTATCATCAAAGGCACGTCGACTAGAACAATTTTCTCAATGCATGGTGTAAATATATGAAAGAAGCATGGGACTCATTTTTAAACAAATAAACATGGTTGCTCCATATTATTTCATCTCCCAACAATAAGTCGGGACAACATGCAAGGGGCGTTATAACATCATTCAAAACTTATGTAGAACTGATGCTCTTTTATGGTCTTAGGCAGTCCCTTTACCCTTACAAACTTGAGTTTATATTTAAAAAAAAATATATTTCAAAATCCATACACGACTCTGCCCACACAAAAATGTGTACATACACGAGTGCTAGAACACTGCACCCACATATACATCTTTAAATTTGAAAAAATAAAATAAAATGTTGTTTTTCGGATGGGGTTTACGGGTTTACCAAGAGCCAACCTACACTGAAATAACCAATTTGAGGTGGTCTATATACACCCCTTGGGTGGGAATAATTCATAAGAGAATATAGATATCGACATTATACTCAATTTCCCCCAAATCAAGTCTACTTTTCCCGTGCTTCCTGCACTCCTAGTCTCTAGGAGACCCTGTTTTCCTTTGCAGAGATGCTCAATCTCCTTATATAGAATATTTTGCATATATTAGATAGGTTGTCTTCATGACTCGGGCTAGATAGATCCAAAGGAAGTATTCACCAGTGCCTTTTGCCTAGATAAAGTTGTATCTATCCTATACTTATTGTTATTCATCAATAAAGAAGCTTATGTCTTGTTCCTGATATATGTTGTCATATTATGAATGATAGTCTAAATCTATATTTATGATGATCTAACATATTCTTATGCATATACTTTGAATTATATATTATATCTCTGCTTATGTGATAGATTTTCAGGTCTTCACATATTGGATGAAGCAGAGGGTTTGGACCCTACGGGAACATATTCAAACATATAACTCTTGGGTATGTTCCTAAGTCAAAATTTAATAATTCAAATGTTTGACATGCTTGATTGAGTTTTATTTGTTGATTTATTTATTCCGCTCTATTGAGGCTTTCAACCCTAGCCTTAGGGATTATTTCCTGTCAACAGGGGGTGGTAACAATTCGTGAGAGATAAAGAAAGAAAGAAAAAGAAAAAGAGAAGAATTAAAAATGGAGAAGTATAAAATAAGTCATAAACATTGAATATTGAAGGAAGGAGGTCGAGTGCAAAGAAATATCCAGGAGAAATAAGCCAACGAAAAAACATTCAAACAGATTTTGACAATACAAGCATTCCACTCATATTTAGAAAATATCATGAGACAAAAGAGAAAATCAACCAAAAGAGATAAGGGACCAATTTTAAAAAATGAAAGCTGAAATGTGTGAACATGAGAGAGAATATACATGAGACTACTCTGATGCTTCACATCAAGATTTGAGAGGTGATGCAACACCCATTCTAATAGGAAGTATTAATTGATAAGTAAGTCCTGGAGGGAATGTAAATGAAATTTAGGTTCATGACTTTGGTCTTGTGTTACCCGATTCTCCAGTTGCATCAATAACAAGTCCCACCATAAGGGAATTCCTCTAATAAATACTTCATATTTATTCAGAACCATCTACAATTTTGTATAGAAGAGATGATCAAGGAAATCTAAGTGATCGATTGGAAATTGAAATCCCTGCAATAAATCAAACTTGGATCAACAATCAAGAAAAATAAAATATGCTTCTCCATATCTAGGATCTCACAGACATACCTCTGTGTAGGTTTTAACCCCGTACATAAATTACCTGCATACAAATTCTAAAATACAGAAAATAAACAATGTGAGAGCATAACACATAAAACACATATACACAAAGATTTCCCCTGGATCCCAAAACCGGGACTACCAGCTTGATTTTTCATTATGTTCCTTTCAATTTTATAATACATATTTATGCATGCCGAAGCATCCAATACCATGGACCGAAAACCATCGCGTCCAAAAAACATGTACAAAAATCATGCACAAAACCATAGGTGGGTATGCCCAACCTAACATAGGGTACAAAACCGAAATTTTCTGGGGCGCTACCCCGAACCCATAAAGTGGGGTTACGGGTACACCTCAAACCCCTTGTGATCCCCCCCCCCCCCCCCACTACACAATTGGCGCAATGAAGGGGGGATCCACCCCCCAAGTAACTACGTGTGCTAGTCATGGAAAGAATATAACACAACCCAACACTCTTCCTACCTTAATTACTATCTATTCAAAACCAAGAAAATACAAGTCTAGTCATTGAGCTATCACAACCCAAAATGAGTTGATTTATCAAGTATATAGATAAACCCTTCCAGAGCAATGAAATATTGGAAAAACCTATAGTCAAAGTCAAAAGTAAAAAATAAGAAATTAGTACATCTTCAAATAATCAACCAATCATCGAAACTATTAACATAGACCAGTTGATTGATCACAAAAAAACTAAAAAAGTTAAACATCTAAAAAATAAAATGGGGCTAAACCATATACCCCTCAATGAGGGAGACGAATATGAAAAGAAGAATTGGTTCATCTATGAAAGTTTTTGGATTGCAAATGATATTACAAATGAAAAGAAACAAATGGCTCAATTTGCAACAACCTTGAGGAAACAAGCACTCACTTGGTTTATCAATTTTACTGAAAATCGGCTAAAATAAAAAGATAATATCAAAACCAACTATTTTATCTTCTTCAAGGCAAAAGACGTGAAACACTTAGAAGCTCAAAAGCTAAAATAAATAAAGAAATATTGCAATGAGATGGTATTTGAATATGAAAAAATATTTAAATATTTTATAAGTCAAATTCCATATGTTATTGATGAAAATATACTAGTGTAATGGCATGTTGCCGGACCATTTCAAGATCCATGGACCTTTGAGGATGCATGAATTTAAAACTTGTGAAGAAGCCCTCAAACTAGCCTAGTGAATTGAAAGAAATGATAATGGATAGTCGACTAACCCATCGACTGATAATAAGATTGAAGGAGAAATTTAATAGTTACAAAATATGTTAATGGCATTATCATTTCAAAATAGTAATGTATGGTGCAATAACTATAGAATTGAGGGGCACACCAAGGATAAATGTAAATGTTTTGACCATTTCAACCAAGATGTTCAACAAATATAATCTGATGTATATTTCAACATATGCCAAACAACTTTGGACCATAATAGTGAAGAATGCCAGCATAACCTTCACAATTCTAAACCAAAATGGCATGCCATATGTGAAGATAATAAACATTCAACACATGAGTGTGAGCTCAATGAAAAAACCAAACCTAATGACCATGTTGTCTACCATACTCAAGCATCGGATTAGTGCAATGAAAAACCAATGTAGGGCAGAACAAGAAACATATGAGGAGTATATGGTAGTCATTATAGAGGGTATAATGACCAAGGTCAATGACAAGGTTGGGATTGATGAAAATTTTATTATTTTACGTGCTGGCAAGAGGGTCACACAACCCCTAATTTCTCTCTAAAAATCAAATCGACCTACTTTTTTGTAACATGTGTGGATTAGGGAATCACTCTTTGGAGGATTGCCCCAAATTCGTTTAAAAAAATACTAAATAAAATAATTTTGGATCTATTACAAAGAATCCCTAAGTGGGATATTTCAAATTCAAAAAAACTTCATGTTGTCACAAGATCAGGGGTGGGGAAGATAATAGTTCTCATAATCTACAAATTCTTCGACCAACACATAACATGACTAGATATTCAAACATGTAGGTAAAAAATGACACGTAATAAGAGCAGTCAAATTTTTCAAGAAGGAAGTTGACAAACAAATACCATCGAAGGATATTATCCTCAAAGAAATCTTGGAGCTACTAAAAGAATAACATTATGTTGGTCATTTTCTAGAGCTTTTAAATATGCTAAAATATTATAACGAGAGTAAAGAGAAATGAAAAAATTTGTATCAGCTTTCGCAAGGGAAACAAATGGATGATCATGATACTCAAGTTGATTTGGAGATAAATAGATACTGGATAAGAAAATTCATCATCTACTTTGGATCGCAAGTTAATACCCTTCCCTGTGAAACGTGGATTAACTTGGGACATTCAACTCTCGCAGAATGCCCAACTATCTTAAGCTTGAAAATCAAAGGTTTATTGAACCTATTGGAACGTTGAGACAAGTAAGAATGTTAATCATGGGAATTCTGATGGCAGTCTACTTCAAGGTCACCAACTTAGTTGATGGCATACTAGCCTATCGAGCTCTAGTCGAAAGATCCTAGGGTCGAAGAATGAAGGAAACTATTTCATTAGAAAATGATAGAATTAAATTGAAAGGCAATGATAAAAATATCGTTAATTTTTTGGACCTTCATGAAGGGAAACCATGGGTCTAACCATGGGAAGAAGACATAGAAACATGAAGGCTATATCAAGTTCTACATGAAGATAGGGACAACATGGAACCTAATGCATTTGGAGAAATTTTAACAAGTTCCCATATTTCCATTAGACATAATTCAAGCACAGAGCTTTATGAATGGAAATTCGAAAATTTTGAATCAAAAGTGAAATACTACTAGACAATCGAGACAATACTAACAACAAAATTCCAACCTTGTTATTCCATTAAAACAATACATATACTTCAAGAAAAAAGTCACAGAGAAATTGCATCAGTGCTACCGTTTGATTTAAAAAAAGAATCTAGTTGACTAATCAAATTTAAGGAACAAGCCTCCCATATCAATCATGTGGAACAAGTAACTAAAGCTATTAGAGAATAAGGGAGAATGAAAAGTTTGGTACAAATGTTTACGTGCCAAGTAGCAAAATGTTGGGATACCCACTCTTCTCAACTCCAAAATTAGACAAAAGCAACATTGAATGGTTTGCAAGTCGAAAACTCTCAACACAGCAAACATCCCAATATTTAGTCTCGGACAAGACTCGTTCCTTCATATACAAAATTATGAGATGGAATGGAATAGAATTAGAACAAAGAAGAAAGGGTTTGGCCCCATTTATTCCCCAACACTCTAGACGACTTGCCTAATAAATTGTAGCATTTGTAAGAAGCTCGTGGAAAATCGTTACGATGGAAAGAGTTAAAATATATATATATATATCAAGCACTTTGAGCTTTGACCAGAAGAACAAGAACTCATCAATTCATGCCAACAAATAAAATATTTCATAAAGAAAAATTCTCCTGACAACGTGAATCAATAAAAACTAGTTGACTCCTCATCGACTTGCAATTATGTGTCATGTGCACCAAAACATAAGATGGCCAATCAATTATAATTGGAAGAAACCTATATACCTGGCCAAATTTTTACTAGAAAAGGGACCATCCTGAAAATCATAAAAAAGTAAAATCGGTGTATAAACTTGAAAAACATTAAATTGAGAAGCATGAAAAAGAAGATTTCCCACATGCCTATCATGAGGCGAAAGTCAGAGACCAATGACTCGATGAGTTGAAGGCCCTCGACTGGATGGACGTAGAAATTAAAATGAAAGTAGTTGATATATCAAATGATGACCGACCAAATATGGATCGACTAGACAATTATTGGTTAGATACACAAATATCAGGATTTATCGACTTACTTAAAGAATATCAGGATGTGATCACCCACGATTAGAAAGACCTGGAGGGACTTGAAAAAGAAATAGGGGAGATAAAAATAAACCTCAATCTAGGAGTCCTATCAAAAGAGACCTTATAAGCTTACACACATATATAAGCCCATTGTTCAAAAATAAATAAAAGGAATGATTGTCACTGGCATCATTTATCCAATCAAAAAATGAGAATGGGTGAGTCCTATGGTTTTCCAACCTAAAGGGGATGAGATGACTAGGTTGTGTATATGTGTAGATTATAGCAGATTAAATAAACTAATAGTAATTGATCCATTTCCCACTCCATTTATGGATGAAATCATAATTGAAGTTGTAGGGCATGAATGTTACTCTATCACAAATGACTTCTAAGGATATAATTAGGTACCAATTGCACGGGAAGATTAGTTAAAAACTACGTTTGTCATTGAATTTAGATCCTTTGCATATCGAGTAATGCCTTTTGGTCTAAAAAACACACCAACAGTCTTCTCAAGGATTGTAGTCAAATATTTTTAGGAATACATCTATAAAATAATTGTCTTTTAATTTGATGATTCACTAGTCTACTCACTACTGAAAGATCATATCCAATGGCTTACGCTGATGTTGGAAACATGCAAACAAATTTGTCTACCATTGAATATTAAAAAATGGATATTTGCAACATGTGTAGGAATATTGTTGGGCCATGTAGTATCAATATAATGTATAAATGTCAATGTGGAAAAAATTAAAGTAATCCTAGATTTGAAAACCCCAGTTAATCAGAAGTATATTATAATATTTGTGTATACATATGATACTACAGAAAGTTTATAAGGAATTAATCTAATATAACATTCCTTATAGACAAACTTTTAAAAAAGGATGTTCCATACAATTGGTCAAAGGAGTGCGAGGAGTGGTTCCAATTATTACAAAAGAAACCAGTTGAGGAACCTACACTAAAGTTCCTCGATTGGTAAAAATGTCCATGTGCATGTCGACACATCAAATGTTGTAGTCAGGGTTGTGCTTGAATAACCATACAATGAATTGACAGACCATCCTAATGCATGTGCAAGCTGAAAAATTAATAAATCTCAAAGAAATTATTCAACAATAGAGAGGGAAGCCCTAGCAATGATCTTCGCATTGCAGAAATTCCATCACTAACTCCTAGTGAATCCATCTATATTTTCAATGATCATCAAGCTTTGAGATACATTGTTAATAAACCAGTACATCAAGGATGAATCTATCGACAATTGTTACAATGTAGGGAATTTGAATGTGAAATGATAGTTCGGCCTAGTAAAAAGAACATTGGACCTAACCCCTAATCGTGATTAGAAACAAGAGAGAAACTAATAGATATTGAAGATGAACTCCCAGATGCCCATCTATTTAGAGTTAAATCAATCCCTGTAGAGATTGCTAACATTACATAATTTTTACACACAAAGAAGGCACCTAAATAATTTTCTTAGAAAAAAGAGAAATGCTATTTCTATCAACGAAACACCATTTACATTGATAAATGGTCATTTACACAAGCTTGGAATTGAAGTGGTACTTAGGCGATGTGTTTTAGAAAATGAAAGAGAAGCTATTATTAATGAAGAACATAAAGGAGGAGATTATCAAGGAGGTATGATTGCAAGAAAAATTTTGGGAGCATGATTATGGTGGCCAAAATCATTTCAAGATTATCAAATAGAAGTGTGTTACACACAATTTTGTCACCATTAGGTGAATGACCACTAATCTAGATCTCTCGTTATCTGATGAAGTGTTCCAAAGCATTCCCCTACAATGTTGGAAGCAAAACAATCCCAAAGACAATAAGAATCTTGGATTGCATATCTTAAAAACCTATTTTGAAGCACTTGTGCACTTTTCCTAGTCAATACATGCACAAATGTAGTTATGATCATTATGGCTTGTGCAATATTGTGCTATGTTTTCCACTGAAAAGTGCACAAGCCTCTTAACATAGGTAAAAAATAAAAATAAAAATTTAGAAGGTTTGTTGGAGGAATATTTCCCAACTTATGGCCTCAAGCCCCTAATTACTTGGGTCTCATCCCTTTGTTCATGGATCAAACTCCCTCTCTTTGTGGAACCATAATCCCTCTCTTTATGGATCTCATCCCTTGAGAATAGGATCTCAAACCTCCTCCTCTTAGCCTATAAATTCAACACAAACAAGAGGGTAAAAGGAGGACTTTGGAATGTAAAATTATGCTACCAAAATGAGGTTGGAATCTTCTCACTTAAGGGAGGATTGGAGAATATTGGATAGAGGTTTGCAACATTGAGGCTAAGGTTGTATTGCTTCTTTTTTTCATTTATAATAAAAAAGAGTGTTTCTTTCCCACTATATTATTCAATGGAGTTGATGTATTGTGTGATTACTTCTATTTTTCCATTGATGATGATATTAGGTACTAGTCTCCCTGATCAATAGTATGGGTTTTATTGAGTCATTTATCTATCAAATGCCTTTGATCCTTTGTTTTTGTTATGTTTGTAGGTCTTAATTCTAAGCATTGGAAAGATGCATCAAACTATAGTGAGGATCTTCATCAGGAATTTTGTTTGAACGGTATGGATTTCATATTCCAGTGATTTTGATTATAATTCAATAGGAATGAACCGAGGGAAATATTTATTAGTTTGTTTGTTTGTTAGTTTGTTACTAGATTCAGCCATTAAATCTAGGGATATCTTGTCTTGTTTTCAAGTCAATATTTTGTTTGCCTAACAAAGTGCAAAAGTGTAACATATGTCCAAGTTTCAGGAAACCATTACCAAAAATCATATGGTACTACAATCAATTTTTCTGTAATTACCTTTTAAGATTTAGGGAATTGACTTTGTGAACGCCTTTCCAAAAAGGGGTTAACATTTAGTATAAAAGTAAATTATAAAAGAAACATAATATCTAACAAAGTGGGTGGAATCAGAACCATTCGAATATTGCATGAAGGAAGTAGAAGCAAAGTTCATCTATGCAAATACGGTAACTTGATTTAGTTGTCCTATGATCATAATCAATGATAGAGGAACACACTTTGTAAATAATAAAATTCATAAATTAATGCAAAAATTCATGATTTATCATAGGAAGACCACTGCTTACCATCCACGAGAAAACAAGGTTGTGAAATCATTTAATAAAATTTTGTGCAAAGGACTAACAATTTTTTGCAACTTGGACAAATATGACTGGGATGACAAAATTCCAACCATTCTCTAGGAATATCATACAACATGTAAATAGTCAATTGGATGTACTCTTTTTATGTTGGTCTATGGCCAAGAGGAACTTGTCCCATTTTAGTGCTCATAAATCATAACAAATGTATTGAAAACGATAAAATACAATATAAAAATACAAAAGGAATGACTCCAACAACTACATAATTTAGAAGAAGATTGTCTTCATGCACTCCACCATTAGAAAGCCAGTAAAAATAAACAAAATGATTGGCATGACATAAATTTGTAGATAAAGAATCTACAAGTCGTAGATCTAGTATTACTATATGATTCTCGAGAGAAGGGAAAACCAAAAAAACTAGAGACTGCATGACTTGTACCCTTTGATATTAACGATATATGCTCTTTGAGAGAAACACGACTGAAGACACTACAAGTGAACCGATTCAAGTCACTTGTTAATGGTGCCCGACTTAAGAATTACATCTCTTACACCATTCACATGTACCTAGTGAAAACCTCTCTAAGGTGCTAGGGACATGAGTTACCCTGAAAACCTCCTTTTCATAGGTTTACTAACCAAATTGCTTGTAAATAAGTATTTTGTCTTTCTTAATTAGAATTCAGTAAGTTCATTATATTCGAACCAGTTATAAATTAGTGACAAGTAACCGAGTTAGCAGTTGGAGAACTATTAAAAAGGGGAGCATTGATCAATCATGAAAATTTCTTAGAAACATGGACCAAGAAATGGATCCGCGCAACCTTGTAAACAAAAAATTTCAAAATAATTTTGACTAATATTAGCAAAAAAATGAAATAAGACAAGACCAATGAGGAAAATTTAGACAATATTATAGAAAATTTGTTGACTTGACAAGTAGGTCCAAAGAACGAAGCAGAAAATAGACCAACGAAAGAAAACCCACTCGACATTACATGATCATAATAAGTGCTTTGACAAGAAAAGTGATCGAGATAAGAGCATTGAATTGACATTGGAAATTAACCTTCAGAAGGAAGTCAAAATAAAATATCATTAGAATGAGGTTGACTTAACAAGTCAAAAAAAAATTAAAAATCAAAGTAATTGAATGGAATTTTCTAGTCACCACATGCCACATAACTAAAAAGTCACATCGTCCATCACCCCAAATCATAATGCAATCAATTGACATCACACAAGGCATGTGGCAAACATGTTGGTTGCACAATCTGAGTGGCATTGAAAAATCCAATCATGATTCGATGAGACAATTCACAGAGGTGGCTACAAATGAAAATCATGACACATTAAATTCAAATTCTAAAAAAATAAGTGGATTGTTGAACTTTCCCAACACCCATCTAGAAATTTCATTTAAGTGTGGATTGTGACCTTGACAAAATACCAGGAATCCCTAGCCCAATAATTTCTTACTCTAAGCTGCTAGATTTGCTAAGAATAGAAGAATTTGAGAAATATTTGAAAATACCAAAAAGAAAATTTCCTTTCAAGGATGAAGATGTCATAGTTGAACCCAAGACAAAAGCCAAATTCAACTTATCTGGAAATACAAAGCTTGAAATAAGAATTCATAATATTAGGAAAGTGAGGATGGATGAGCCATTCTAGGAGAAATGCAATGAATCCTTCCTCAAATGGTGAAACTAGATAAACATTAGAATTTACTGTCGGAGCTACTACAAAAATTTGGAATTCATGACATTCTAAGTGCTCCATTTGTCATGGATATGAAAAGAATGAAGGAAGAAGCCATGAAGTACCTGGCTAGTCACTATCACACCAGATAATTATGGTATGAAAATCTTGTATCGAGTTCATCATCAACCATCCACAACATTATTGAACTTCCACATAAGGGCAAGAAGTTCCCAAAATAGGTGACATTAACACTTGGATTTGCCAATTCATAGGAGGAATGACTGTGAAGAATTCCAAGAGTTTAATAATTGGACAATTCTAAGATCCTTGGTCAGGTGGGCTTGCATTATTGTATGCCTGTGTCTAAAACTAGTTGGTAGAGCAATGGATGTCAAGATAACAATGCTAGAAGTTATTGACCATATGAAAAAGTCAAGGAAAGTATATAACTGGGTAGAATATGCCATCAACATGATCAAGCACAATTATTAGGAATGTCAAAATTATGGTAAGCACATTCGATTCCCCTATTTTCTCATTTGGCTAGCCATGAGGCATAATTTACCAGTTAAGGAAACCAACTTCACCAACAAATGACTCCTATAATGTATAATTTCAAGATTTTTTCATATGGTTGGTCAAGTGTTAGGCCCCTATAATACTAGTGTAACCACTTATTGTTATTAGTACAACCTCCTTATTATATTGTTGTACCCATGTAGTCCCCATATTGTTATTATTGTGCCCTTAGATTATTATTGTAATGTTGGCTTTATTATATTATGACCCCTTACACTCCTACATATAGAAAGGAGGTCGTATCATTTGTATCATCGAAGAATTGTTCATTTGTGTAATGTAAAGGATGCTTCCCCCTCAAAGAGGCTTATTTCTAAGGAGTTCACCTATCTTTTATTTCTTTTTGTGAGCTAGTTTCATAACATTTGGTATCAGAGCTTTGGATTGTAGGGTTTCGCTGCTCCAAACAGGTCATCATGGCATTTGCACTATAATTTTTTTTTGTGACGTTTCAGATGCTACAAAAAACCCATTTGGGAAAAAATCGTTCTAAACCTCGGGTCTGAATTTCAAAGATATTTACACTATATTTGCGGAGATATGATCTAAGGAATTTGGCCTTTTTGCAGACTCCTGAATTACATTCCAAACAGGTGACCTGGGAAAAATCCTCTTAACGTTTTCTTTGAGCATTGGATTACAATTTCGTAAGAAGATACAAAAATACGACGGACTTTAGTTTCCTGTGTATATTTTTTAGATTCGAACATCAAAACAATGACACATGGCACTTCATATAAGTTCGCTTTTCTTAAAAGGTATATACTCAGGTCATCTTGGGAGTTTGTGCATAACTCTTTCTTAGAGAATTTAAATTTGATCAGACTGGTGGCATTGGAAAGAGGACACAGAGGGCTACTGTAGATGGCAATTTTAGAACTTAAAGATTTGAAAATATAGAGTTACAGTCGTTTCAAGATCGAGCTCCTAAAATCAAGAAAAAGCGAGATGAGGAAGTTTGATGGCAAGGATCTGATAAATTGGATACTACAGATGGAGAAATACTTTAATCTACATGGTGTACCACTATTACAAAAGGTATGTATTACATCTTCATAATTATAACAAGATCAATTTTTATGGTATAAAGGGATTTTTTCTCATAAACAACTTGTTGTGTGGTCAATTTTCACATTGGAAATTATAGCGCATTATGAGAATACAAAGAGAAACACCTTCTTTAGAGAAACACCACAACAATTGGAAGAAAAAAAGAGAAAAAGTGGATTTGTTACAAAGTGGAAAGCAAAATTATGGCAACAAGGAATTATACCCCTCAGAACTATAAAGATTGAAGTGTTGTTTCTCCTAGTCTTCCACAACCTACAAGGGTTACACCACAACAATTGGAAGAAAAAAGAGAAAAAGGGCTTTGTTACAATTGTGATAGATAATGCACTAAAGGTCATAAGTGTGCTGAGAAGAAATTAGTTTACATAGAGTATGAAGAGGAGGAATAAAAGGATCAAGAAACATCAAAAGAAGAGGATATATGCCAAGACCCAACCCTAGAGAAAGAAGAAATGAATCCGACCATATCTTGTAAAGCAATGGCAAGAATTACCACTCCTCAAACTCTCAAGTTAGAAGGACATATCAAGAATAAAAAGGTTCAAGAAGTGAAAGATAAAATCAATAAAGAAGAAATGAATCCAACCATATCTTTTAATGCATTGGCTGGAATTACCACTCCTCAAACTATCCAGATAGAGGGACATATCAAGAAAAAAAATGTTCAAGAAGTGAAAGATCACATTGAGCATCAAGAAATGAATCTGACCATATCTTGTAAATCATTGGAAGAAATTACCACTCCTCATACTCTCAAGATGAAGGACATATCAAGAAGAAAAAGGTTCAAGCAGTGAAAGATCACATTGAGCATCAACAACAAGTTATCCAACTTTTAAAGGATAATGCCAATTTGGTGCAAAATTGAATGAAACAACAAGTAGATCAACATCGTAGTGAATTTTTTTTTGATGTAGGTGATTAGGTATCTTTACTGCTACATCTCAAGCAAACTATTTATGAGAAGGAAATGTTGGCAATACTACATGCACTTAAGGAATGGCAACCTTACCAAATGGGAAGACACTTCAAGGTAAAAATGGATCATGATAGTCTTAAATACTTTCTAGAACAACTATTATCTTTAGAAGAATAGAAAAAGTGGGTCACAAATATGTTGGGTTATGACTTTGACATCATCTATAAAAGAGGGAAGCAAAATTTTGTTGCAGATGCACTCTCAAGAAAGGATGAGGATGTGGAAGAATTATTTTGTGCGATTTCTATTATCCAACTATATTGGATAAACGAAGCAAGGGATGAATGGAAGAAGGACGAAGAAGTATGGCCACTCATTCAAAAGTTGCAGAAGATCCCAATTCAAACAATATTGCCAGAA
>APFE031001309.1:2990-29345 GCA_000404065.3 Pinus taeda | reverse complement strand
CTCCTATATATAGAAAGGATGTCTTGTCATTTGTATCATCCAAGAATTTTTCATTTGTGTAATGTAAAGGAGGTTGCCCCCTCGAAGAGGCTGAATTCTAAGGCGTTGATCTATCTTTTCTATCTTTTTGTGAGCTAGTTTCATAACAGATAGTGATGCTGCAAGGATTGTAGATGTCAGACAAGCTTGAAATGAGAAAATGAAGGTCACCTAATGTATTCCATGTTTTCATGAGTTGGATGATCTAGTTCTGACACTTATGCTTGTTTTCATGTGATGATATTACTTGAGAAAGTAGGTGTTGATGTCTCAAGCTTACTACCAAAGAAGAATTGGAAATCTCCTCGTGGAAGAAGGTTTAAAGAGGAGTAATGCAGACTATCAGTTGCCAACAAAGAATTACTAACACTGGAAATTGCTTGGAGAAGTGACTTATAACATAGTTAAGCCATCCAAAGGGAGCATTACCCTTTCTGGGAGTTTTTCCTCTACATTCCTCATGCATCTCAAGTTAAGTTATAATTTTTCTGGCTTTCCTTCTTTGAAACTTTTCATGCAAAGGTTGGAAAAGGTTAGGGAACTTCTAGAAAGTGATTAACATTGAAAATATTCTTTACGGAGTAGAGTTAATAGCTTGATCAAGTAAATGAGATGAATCTGGATAAGACCAAGTGTGTGAATAGAATTCGTGGAGCTAAATAGTTCTTGGTAATTATTGAGTTGATCACATTAGTCCACCCATATATCAGTGAAAGCTGAATGATAGTATGAATGATTCTTTTGATGTGTTGAGTGGAGTGTAATATTGGAGGATTGTGTGTAAGCTGTGAGAGTCGTAAAGCATAATTTATGAAGTTATTTGTAGGTGTAGCAGTAGACGAAAAGAGTATGTTTCAACCAATAATTTTTGCAATGAGCAAGGAGATGAGATAAAGTTAGATTGCAGGCATATTTGGAGATTGTTTTTCTCTTAGTAAATTCTCCAATTTATTGTTTGAGTGCATAATTCAATGGTGAGAAGTTTTACTTGTTGTAGAGAGGGTTTTAGCTGATGCATTGATCAATTATTTTATGATTCAAGTATTTGGTGATATTCTGATGCACTTTGTGGTGTAGTTTTGGGTTTTGATTGTGTTCCTTGAAAACTTGATGTTGTGGTGTTCATGTTGAGCAGTTATCGGTTCCAGTCTAAAAATGTATGAAACGAGAACCACATAGAGGAGTGGAGTTGGAGGACCACGGCAAAATCAATATAAGTGAATCGTTTTCTCAATCCAATGGTAGTTGGATAGTTTGGGAGAAACTGGGTGAGGCTCGTTGGTCATGGTGGCTTCCAACAGATAAGAGTCTATAAATTAGTTGATAATTTAAGAGTAAGAAGGCGAGGATTGTTGGTTTTTTTGGCTTCCAGTGGATGGTAGTCCGTAGATCCACATGAGAAATAAATCTGCATTTGATAGTCTCCAGTTGAATCTCTATTTAAATAATTATCTTAGCATAATAAGTCTTTGAGCAACACAACATCAGTGGGTAGTTTTTTCCTCGGAGAGGATTTTCCACGAGATATACTTATGTCCCATGTTTTGAATTGATTTCATGCTTTCATGTTTATGTTTGATGTTCTGGTCTTTGTTTATGTGCTTCAGTTTACACATGGTTTAAAGAATAATAATTTGTAGAAAAAATTATAAGTGCTTTCTCTATTTATTAACCCCACGCTCTCAGTAGTGATCTAGTTTCCAACAATGAACATAGTAACAACGATCATAGTGATAAATAATTACAAAACTCACAACCATATTATTCATTATTGTATTTAAAAGTAATGTAAATAAATATAAAATGAAAATGGAGATTAATATACTGAAATAAAAACACAATAATCTAACTAAACAAAAAATGGGTAAAACAATTGGTTAATTCTTAATTAGAATGCATTGTAGTTTTAGAGGTGAAGTATTCATATGAAGGTCAAGTCTCCTCATTATGCGAAATACTTGGAATCAATGCCAAGATACATAAATATAATTTTAAAACAACCTTATGTTTCATATCAATGTTAGTGCATACTATTCCAATCAACACAATTGACATAATAAGTTAAAACATGCATTCATCATATTCCTCTTAAAATTAAGTCAATCACATTATGTAAATATCATATGTCAAATAATATCTAAATTCGTCATTCAAGTAATAGTTTCAAAATCTCTTATAGATCTTTGAGGTTAAGATGTAGTGATTATAACAAAAATGCATTTGGAAAGGCTGAGAAACATATGACAAACATGGGGTTCATTAGTTTTCCCCAAAAAAAAAAGTAGCATATTTTTCCTTGCACGTATTTTTTTAGTGAACGTTAGTGCCATAATTCCTACATTTAAAAATTTCAATGTAATACTTATAGTTAAATGTGGTACTTATATTTAAAAAGTTAAAATAGTAAAAAATCCCAAACTAATTTGATATCAAACTCTTTTAATTTTATGACACTAAAACATTGTAATACATTGAAAAAATCTCCATCAATTACATGATAATGAGATTCTACTCTAATCACAATCCATAATGAAGATACTACAAAATCATTACGTCAACTTTGCAATGAAGATAATGTTTCCTTTCCCAAATTACTTAGTAGATTGATTATTTGTCAATATGCCACTTGTTTGTGGAAAAGGTTACCAGTAAAGTAAATGCATAGACCCAAAAAAGTAATTTACTTCACAAGAAGTAAAGAAAATCACTGTGTGTATTTTAAATTAATTGGTGATCATGCTATATATTTGGTCTTGTATGTCGATGATATGATGCTGATTGGAAATGATAGAGAAATTATCAAAGATGTCAAAGCCCAATTGTCCTATAAATTCGATATGAAGGATTTGGTGCTACAAACTTTATTTTTGGCATGGAAATTAAACAAGGTCAAGCAAAGAGGAATCCCCGGTTAAACCAGAGGAAGTATGCTGAGACAATATTATAGAGGTTTAATATGTAGAATAATAAATTGGTAAAGGTTCTTATTCCTGTAGGTGTAAAGTTATCTATAGAATAGTGTACTAAGAAATATGAAAATGAAGAGGACATGTCCCATGTTCCATATGAAAGTGTAGTTGGTAGTTTGATGTATGCAATGGTATGTATCAGACTGAACATTGCACATACAATGGGAGTACTAAGTAGGTTTATCTGAAAACGAAGGAATGAGCATTGGGCAGAAGTAAAGCAGGTTTTCAGGTATCTATGTGGCACTAGTGATTATTGTTTGTGCTACCAAGGAATACCATGATTAGATAGAGTGTTTGACATATGCGACTTTGTCGATGTTGATTGGGTCGGAGATCTAGATCATAGAAGATATATAGAAAATCTCTCTCTCTCTCTCTCTCTCTCATAAATGGTATTATAGAGAATTGACATATATCCATCCTAACTCTAGATCTACCAAGCACCGAGAGGGATCAAATCTCATAAGGTGCAAACATTTCTTCAAAATTTTGCATTCAAAAGAAAGTTTGCACATAGAGAGATTTGATCCCTCTCAGTGCTTGGTAGATTCAAATTTAATATGGATCTATAGTAATATAGTCATAAATTTTATAGAGAACTTCAACTCAAAGAAAATGATATTTGAGTCTTCAATGGCTAACTCATTAAAATGAGGGAGAAAATAAGGTTCTATATTTTTCATACTTTCATCTTATTTCACTTAATAAATTGGTAATGAAAAGGAATTAAGGTAATTTTCTCTCTTTTCCCATGGTATTTAGAGATGATAATCTTTCTATAGATTCGACTCTTACCTTAAAGTAAGAAAAAATTGCAAATGTTCCTAAAACAAGTTGTTCTCTCTCCTCGTGTCTCTCAAAAAATTCCTAATAATATATTGGATGTTCGTTGGATCTTTTGTAGCTCAAATTCTTCTTGCTTTTCTTGGTAGATTCTTTCAACAAATTCTTAATATTGGATGTCCATTGCATCTTTTCTAGTTCAAATTTCTTCTCATTCTACTTAGGTGTTTTTGAATATGATCATACCTAGTGGCTACTAGTCTCTTCTTTGCCTACACCAAAAATATTAGTTTCTAGTAGAAGCATCCTATATTATCCCTATGTTAATGCATATATTATCATTATTTATTTAATATATTTTTAATGACTATGGGAATTGACAACTGGGTCATGTTCATACTCGTGTGACATGAGATTGATTCCAATCGCTACCACTATAACATTTAGGTGTAACCACCCCACCCCTTAGGATGACACACAAGTTTGATAGTTAAGGGATTTCATCAAAGGGCATTATAGTTTACATAAGACTTCATAACACTTTCCAAGTGAGCTAGCAGGGGGGAATAGAAGTATTATCAAAGAAAATGTTACTTTTATTGTGGTATTCCTTGTAGAATGTTGATTTTTTTAATTTTATTTTTCCAATATCATAAATTATATCGAGACGTTTTTTAGCATCCTCCTTGGCAATGACACCAAAGCATGTTGGGATACAAAAATACAACTATAAAGTAATAAACTTCATATCTCACTTTAATCATCAACCTAGTTGTCACATGAACTTCAAAGTTGTTGTGTATAGTATGTACAAAACTATAGATATATAATCCACTGAAGAAATGAAGTATTATAAAGTCCTAAATGCCATAACTTATGTTATTATAACAAATTAAGTAACCAAGTATGAGTTGTTGAATAAAATATACCTTTGGTCCATTCAATATCTTAAAGGAATGGCTACTATTCTTATTCTTATCTCTTCTTATGATTTTCTAAAAGTTATATGGTATTGGTATTATTACTTAGATAAACGAAGGCTAATGTAAGTGAAGATTGCTAGAATACTCTTTATACATTCACAAGGTGAAATGAACATAGCAGTAATGATAATAGGAATAAAGGATTACAAAACTTGCAACCTTGATTATTGTAATTAAAAGTAATGTAAACAAAATATAAAATGGAATCCTAGATTACTATACTAAAATAGAAACACCTCTATAGGTAAAAATTAGAATGTTAAGCAACATTTACTTATAGTAAAAATAAATAAATAGTAAACCATCCCAAACTAATTTGATATTAAACTCTTGTTTCTTTTATGACACTAAAACATTGTAAAAAAAATTCTCCATCAATGACATGATAATGAGATTCTACTCTAATCACAATCCACATTGAAGATACTACAAACTCATCATCTCAACTTTGCAATGAAGAAAATGTTTACTTCCCCAAATTACTTAGTAGATTGGTTATTTGGCAATATGTCACCTAATTGTGGAGAAGGTTACTAGTAAAGGAAATGCATAGACCCAAATGTTTCTTTATGGAGAATATATGCGTGGTATAATTTAAAGTTTTTTATTAGCTATGTTGATGGACTTTTTCTATATTAAAAATTGGTATGTTAATCCTCCTATCAATCTATATTTTTATATGAGACGATCAACAACTAAGTATGAGATAGTTGTTGTCAGAGAACATTACATTTACAAATAGTAAACCAATAATTTAAATTAACAAATTAAAAATAGTAATAACAAAAGAAATTAATGTTGGTTATAATTACAATACTTTATATCTCTATATAATTTTATATAGAAATATAAAGTAACGAAAATTAAAAAACGATTATTTAGCTTTGATTATAAGGAATAATTATAATGAGTAAACAAATATAATTTATTTTTATTTTTTCACTTTCAACCATAAGTCAATGTCTATATTAAATAACATAATTTTATAGATGTTTTATATAGAGAAAAATAAAGTAATTTCAATTTTGGAAATTTTCCTTTGCATTTTCACTTTCGTGAGAAAAGATTAAGAAATTCTTATTTATTAATAAATTAACTTTTTTAATTTATATATAAGATATTTTGTAATTTGTTCGGTGTTTTAATATTAAAAATTTGATATATAATATTATAGGAAATATAATTAATAAAAATAATTAATATATATACGAGAGAAAGAATACGGGAAAGCATATTTTAACATTTTAATTTCTTTTCTTTTTTAAAACTCATAAAACTCTAACCACCGCATCATTAATTTCTTTTTAAAACTCTAACGACCAACTATTGGTCATTTGATCAAAGATAACACCATCTGCTAGTTGAGCTGGACGACATGCGTCACCCATATTGATTGAGTCAACAAAAAAACGGAAAATCCACGAAAAGTACGCGCCACAGACACAATTAGCTAATCTATTTAATATCATTACGCGCCACAGACACGATTATCAAATCTATTTAATATCCACACTGCCATCATTGAGCAAGACGCGGATAAAAGCCCCCAGCGAGAGAAATTAAATCTAATTCCTAAATTCTACCGATCTGAAGAGCCGATGGCAACTTCCAGGGATTTCATCCTCAGCACCATGCTAATGCTCATCCTTGTTTGTGCAAACGGCCATCTGACTGACCATTATGAGAAAAGTCGGGAAGGAATACAGGTCGATATAGAAGCCCTGCAAGCATTCAAAAGCTCTGTCACACATGATCCTTCCCAGGCCGTGGCGAACTGGGATGTTGCCAATCATGTCTGTAATTGGACTGGTGTCACCTGCCACCACCTGAAACTGCGCGTATCTGGGCTAAATGTATACAACATGAGCCTTCAAGGGACTATACCTCCACATTTGGGTAATGTCTCGTTTCTTGGCGTGTTGAATCTCGCTTATAACAGTTTCTCTGGTGCAATCCCGAACGAATTGGGCAAGTTGGGTCGCTTAAAGCGTCTGTTACTTAATAAGAATGACTTGAATTTGGCCATTCCAGAGGCTTTGAAAGATTGCACTGCTCTCAGGCTGCTTAATCTGTCCTCCAATTATTTGACAGGGAGTATTCCAAGTGGTCTCGGCCAATTACAAAACCTGCGAAATCTTTTACTGTACGGGAACAGATTGACAGGAAAAGTGCCTGAATCCTTGGCGAATAGTTCTGCACTGGAGAGTCTGGATCTAGGAAATAACTTACTTTCTGGAACTATCCCCTCTCAGATTGGCTTGCTCACTAGAATTAATACTCTCTCTCTTCGAGAAAACCAGCTGAGTGGAGGAATCCCACCTTCTCTGCTTAATTGTACGGAGTTGCGCTTCTTATACTTACGGGGCAACAGACTTGCTGGTGAAATCCCGTGGGAGATAGGAACCAAGCTCTCCAATTTAGAGATCATTTCACTGTACGGGAACAGATTGACAGGGAAAGTGCCCGAATCCTTTGGAAATTGTTCTGCGCTGGAGACTCTGGATCTGGGAAATAACTTCCTCAGTGGCCCTATTCCCTCTCAGCTTGGCTTGCTTGCTAGAATACAAAACTTGTCTCTTCAGGAAAACCAACTCAATGGGGGAATCCCACACTCACTGCTTAATTGTACGGAGTTACGCATAATAGATTTGTGTGTGAACAATCTCAGTGGAGAAATCCCGTCGGAGATAGGCACAAAGCTCACAAATTTGAAGGCCCTACTGGTCTGGGGAGACGGATTAAACGGTACTATTCCGAGATCTTTAGGAAATTGTTCTCAGCTTTTACGGCTGGCATTCTCTCACAATTTCTTCACAGGAGGCATACCTCGGGAATTTGGTAAGCTTCGGCTTCTAAGGAACCTCTTCCTTGAGGATAATCACTTGGTTAGTGTGGAAACTATTCCCATATTTGAAACGCTTGCTAACTGCACCAATCTGCAAATACTCACTCTTCAGAAGAATGATTTTAAGGGCCACTTGCCCGGAAGCATAGGCCGGTTTTCTCAATTGCATTCTCTCACTTTGGGTGAGAATCGTTTCACTGGTAAGATACCCCACGAGATTAGCAACCTTACCGGATTGCTTTGGTTGAGTCTAGAAGACAATTTGCTCTCTGGAGAAATTCCTTCTGCACTAGGAGGCATGTCTACTCTTCAGCTGCTACATCTATCCGGGAACAACTTGGAAGGTAATATTCCCTATCAATTCAGTCAATTGAAAGCTCTGTTTGAACTATACCTTTCCAGAAACGAGTTTACTGGAGAAATTCATGACGTTTTTGCAAGTTTGCGGCAGCTAAGAAGATTAGATCTCAGCTACAACAAATTCAGTGGTAAAATACCGGACAGTATTGGGGGTTGTTCCAGTCTCGAGCTTCTGGACCTCAGTCACAACCAGCTAAGCGGCGTGATGCCACCAAAAGTGGCTAGCCTTCATAACCTACAGTTCTACATTAATGTCTCACATAATACACTCACAGGAAAGCTGCCTGCCGAACTGGGAGGAATGCAAATGGTTCAAGCAATTGATCTCTCCGCCAATAATTTTACGGGGAGCATACCCGGCCAGTTAGTGAATTGTGCTGGACTTGGATACCTTAATCTTTCTCACAATTTATTGGAAGGCATGATTCCGACATTAATCGGTCAACTTGCAGACCTTCAAGATATGGATCTCTCTTTCAATCAGCTTTTTGGCTCCCTGCCTAGCTCTATAGAGAAATTGGGGAAGCTTAGGCACTTGAACTTGTCATACAATAAGTTGGCAGGAGAAATACCATCCTCTGGAGCTTTCAGAAGACTGAAATTTACATCATTCTTAGGAAACGCTGCACTCTGTGGCAGATGGATAAAGATGCCCCCTTGTAAACTCCATCATGATTCCAAGAGATGGATAGTTATCGTGGCCACTTCGGTTGGCTTAACTTTGCTATGTGTATCTTGTCTACTCTTAATAGTTGTGATATGTTTTCGTAATAGAAAGCCTGCATTATTGGAAACTATTTCAGCGAGATTAGGGACGATGCTCAGGAGCCAACTCCGCGAGACGAAGATAATAAGTGAGGAAGAGGTTAAGATAGCAACTAATGGTTTCAGCCCGGATAACCTAGTGGGACGTGGCGGCCATGGGTCAGTGTATAAGGGCGTAATAGACAATGGCACAATCGTTGCAGTCAAACTTATACACGCGGCCACATCAGGAGGTGCATACAAGAGACTTATGAAAGAATGCAAGACGTTGGGCAGAGTCCGACATCGGAATCTGGTGAGAATGGTGGGCGTATGCTCAAGTTTTCACGTCAAATCTTTGATTATGGAGTTCATGTCGCAGGGAAGCCTGGATAAGCATTTGTATTGTAGAGAAAATAATTGCAGGTTGAGTCTAAAAAGACGGCTGAGCATTCTCAAGGACGTGGCTCATGGAATGGCATATCTTCACCATAACTGCTCTCCCGCTATTGTTCATAGCGATCTAAAACCTTCCAACGTTTTATTGGATGAGACGATGACGGCCCATGTTGGAGATTTCGGTATTTCACGCCTCATGATATCTGCAGAAGGGCAGGACGATTCAACAGCAGCAACCTCAGTGGACACCTCAAGTCTTGTGATAGGATCTGTTGGTTACATTGCACCAGGTAAATACTGATACACTTGATTGCTTGATCCATATTGTATATCAGATATATATGAGTTACTAATAAAAGTTTTATATATAAATTGATTGCAGAATATGGTATAGGAGGGCGCCCGTCCATGAAAGGGGACGTATACAGCTACGGCATCTTGGTGTTGGAAACGATCACGGGAAAGAAGCCCACAGACCCACTGTTCTCAGAAGGAGCAGAAAAAGGGAAGTCAGGTTCGACATTGCAGAGTTGGGTTGGCGATGCATTCCCCGACAGATTGTTGGAGGTGATTGACGGGAATTTGGTGGAGGAGATTATGAAGGAAGAAGGCGACCAAGAAGAGGAATCACATAATGGGATTATGGGACATGGGATTGCTGTGTGGTTGGCAAGCATAGGTGTGAGGTGTAGCAAAGGGGCTCCTCATGAACGACCGACCCTTCGAGAGGTTGAAGCATCGCTGGAGCAGCTGGTCGCTCAGATCCATGAAGGGTTTTGAAAATGGGTAGAAAGGCCGTGAACAGGTGACGTACCACACTGTTTCATATTTGTGGAGAAAATAATTTTAGATTACAGTGTATGAATAATGCATTCCATGAGCATCGAATTCAAATATATTTGTGTGTGCCATCTGCCTTCGATAAGGAAAAAGGGAATATCCATCTTTCCCATTAGAAAATTTCCTAGGGATGGATAGTGGACTAATAGTAATAATTATTGGATATGATACTTTCCTGGTAGTTGACAGTAAAGTATCTAATAGTATTGAGTAAAAGCATAGTTTTGTTTTAGAACAACTCTCTAAATTGTTTGAACGAGTGCTAAAATGCCAAGTACATCTCATGGTTTGGATGATTGCCAAAATTCCCTATAAGTATATTTCATTTCGTTTTCTTTATTATGTGTATATAAAAATTTGTTATCATCACGTTTCGTTGTTGTTGAATATATTATTAACTAGTGGAAATTATATAGGGTTTTTACATTTTTCTATAATCGATGGTGGGGGCATTTGTTTCTTATTAACATGATATAATTTATATGCGTTTTTTGTTTTTATTTTATAGAAGTTTAATATAATTATGAAATTTGATAAGTAGTAAATTGGGAGGGTTATATATATCTATCTATCTATATTATATTATTAATTTTACATTGATTTATAATTTGTATGACAATATTATTGGTAGTTTTACACATTTAATGTTGTAATTGATCATCGTTATGATATTTTGGATATTTATAATTCAGACACTAAATGGTATTTTGTTAGATTGATATTTTATCCATTAAACATTAGAATATTATGTATTCATTGCAAATATGTATATTATTCATTTAGAAATTTGTTTATTTTCAAAAGAATGTATTTTCTTTCTCAGAGCTCTTGTTTTTTGTTTCTTTGTCTGTTAGGACTTGGTGAAGGGAAAGATTGTGCCTTCCTTGTTTGGTTTTATTTACAAGTTACAACATGATGAATGTTGCTATAAATTCTCACTTTATGTTTCATCTAATTATGATAGTTTTTCCATAGTAGGTGGTAGTTGAGTTAGGTCTCCCATGAAAATCATAGCGCAAAAAGTAAATATGAAACTAATATTTTATGAGAAAGACCCACACAAGCAAGTCTCAATTTACAAAAAAAAATCAAGACCTATAATGCTAATTTCATCCATGAAAATGTAATGCATATGTTTCATTTCTTTTTGGAAGATTTCCAATTATGCACCTTATAAAAAGTGCAATTTTTCATCTATATATATATATATATAGTTGCTTGTATGTTGAATGCTATAGCTCTTGTCCAAGCAAGGAGTAATATTGGCATACATCCATTGAGTTTTTGAGAAAGTATTGTAGTTCATAATTTATGATTTTCTGGTACACCTTATTCCTCAATTGATCACTTTTAAAGCTTTATTTTCTCCTCATTGATATTGTCAGAGTAAGCCAATGTTTATATTCTAGTTTTCATCCTATGGATCTATTCGATTAAATTATTTATAATTGTAAATAAGTATTCATGATGATGGAACCCTAACTACTAGTGGTCCCTTGCATAACACGGGTTAACCACTTTATTTATTAACTATGGCCCATTTATAAATAATTGTGGTCCATTTTCTATAATGTGGGTCAACAACTTCGAATTATTATTAATGCTAACATTATTGACTCTTTAACTAACTATGAATCTGACTCAACACCTTGGGCTTATTACATAAATAAAGGGGTTAGGTTTGGACCCTAACATACCCTCCTTCATCAAAAGAAGTATTGTCCTCAAGGCTGAAGTTGTGGAAACTATTGAAGTGTCTCATCTTCTCGAGAGGTGTCTTTCCATTTGTTGAGGAATTCCTTGATCATGTGACTGCAGAGATGTCTTTCGCAAGTATTGAGGACCTGTTCTGGCGGAGCCAAAGTGAGCCTTCCTCATCCAATTTGGGTAGACTTATTTGAACCCTGCAATTGTTCTCCACCACTTTCTTGAGGCACGATACATGGAAGACCTGATGGATTTTTGAAGTAGGTGGTAAGGCTAGTTTGTAAGTGATTTCTCCTATGCATTGAAGTATTTGATAAGGCCCATAGAATTGTGGTGCTAGTTCCTAGCATCCATTTTCTTTGAGAGATGTTTTCTTATATGGTTAGAGTCACAAGAATACCTAATACCCTTCTTGAAATGAGCACTTGGAATGATCTTGGTCAGCCCATTGTTTCATTCTGTTTTGAGTGTGATGATCAATCATGGTGACATGGTTCTGTAGGAGCTGATCAATTGCATGTACTTTAGAACATCCAAGGATATAAGAAACTGGTGAAGATGGGAATTGACCATACACTGCCTCATATGGCGTCATCTTGGTGGTTTCATGATAGTTAGTATTATACCACCATTCAGCGAAAGGTAGCCACTGTACCTATTGATGTTTCTTGTCTAAGGTAGTCATCGGTTGAATTTAAGGAGGTGGCCCGAAATGAGTCCTGAGTTGTCCAATGAAAATCGCATCAGCGAGCGGTGGAAACATCCTTTAAGTTGTGTGAAGGGAACAGTTGAGATTCATAATATGGTTATGTGGATTAACCAGATACTACCAATATGACTCCTAGTTGGTCGTGGTCAATTTTGCAATTGCCTCTCTCTGAATTCCTGCCTTCTCTTGCCAGTCTTTATAAAGAGCAATTAAATCTGGAATTTCTTATTGCCTTCCTTGATGAGATTGGTGGCGAACAGGATGTGGTTCACTACTTTGATGATGTTATTTGATACTCCCACTACCCTTGCAACTGCTAGTTCAGCTTGTTTGATTCTGGCATCCCAATATGTGAAGAGAATGTCTTTATGAGTTTCTTCAATCTGGGGTAGATTGGCCTTCTATCCATCTTCTGTTTCCTTCCACTCAATGAACTTAGAGATTCTGGTGTTTAAATCATTGAACTCCATTCTCTGATCGATTGCCTTGTCTGTCAGCTGGTTGCTAGTAGTCAGATAGGGAGTAATATGCGACATATTTTGGCAGAAATACTCTTGTTGCCTCACCAGAAGGGAATATAATTCCAAGGCCTATTGATGAACTCCTCAGTAGTGGGAACGTCCTTGTATCTTTCCATGGGCTGCTACATTTCTTGGAGTTGCATGTTTTTAGTCGATATATCAGCCTCATGGCTAATTTTCAAGACCTCCATGTCTTGCTGCAATTGTTTTAGTTTCTCGACTGCCTACTTGTTTACGCTTGCTTTCTCTGCCTCGAGCTCTTGTTTGAGCTATGAAATTCTCTCCTCTTTCTCCCTTAGCAAAGTAGAGACCTCAATAGCCTTGTCCATAGTGGTCGATGCGTATGCTCCCATGGACTGTGATAGTGTAGTCAAGTTCTTGGCCGGAGTGAAAGGAATGTCCTTCCAGACCATGTCCATGGGCGCGTTTCCAGGTGGGAATTTAGGTGCACCTACCCTTCTCCTTTTTCTCTGTCTTCTAACTACATCCTTGTAGAGAGGGCTATAAAACACATCAAGTGGAGGTATTTCAATCACTCTGAGAACAATCTCCGATGTGGGTAGAGCAGGGATAATTTCAGTATGCTAGGACGTTGTTGCTTATTCCTCCATGGGTGTAGATTGTTTGTCAGCAAACTTGGGCTCTGTATCCTTTTGAACATGCATAGGAGTTTTGAATTCCTCTGTTTCTTGGGCATTTGAGGCTTTGGCAGTGCCTTGTAATTTCTGATTAAACTGATCCCACTCCTGCTCCAAACTATATCCTTTAGTTTCTGAACCGATTTCTGTAGCTAGGGTGATTATCACTTGCTTCTCAGCCGACTTCATGTTGGACTCAGTTGTGTTGTCGGCATCTTGGGGCTTCGCTATGTATGGTGTCTTCTCAGTGTTTACCTGAGAGTCTATTTGAGAGCTAGGGCCTCCACTCTCAACAGTGACACTTGGAGTAGTCTTATCCTCAGGTTTTAATAGATGCATTGGGATCACCCAAAGCCTCTCATTTCTGAATTCCAGAAATCTTTGAAAATCTTCAGGTTTCAGATTCTCTTTTGCCCATTCGAACACTTGTTCCAAGGATACGGTTGACTATAAAAACTCCTCAAAATTATTATCATCATGATTGTATGGCTTGAGTTTAACTCTAGTAGTGACATTGTATGCCACTTTGTTTGGATCAAATTGCCTCTTAGGCAATGTATGAAGCCTGAGAGCTTCCATATGTGCTGATTACTTAGTGGCATGAACAAAATTGGCTAAAGAAAAAGAACTGTATTTGACAGGGAAAATGGGCTATAATGACTTCTTACCATCTTTTAGAACTTTAGTCAGGTCCTTTCCCACAGTTTGGTAGGAATTATCTCTTGTTAATAACTTATCATAAACATATAGAAGAAGGACATGTGGATCAGTTGTGCCACCAAAAACCCTAATATAGTTGAACCACTCTTCAATAAAATACTTTCCAACAGTAGCAAGTTTGCTGCAGCTTCTTGGGAAAACCTAGGGGCTTTTTTATTGAAAATCATTTGATGTAGGGGCAACACAACAAAATGGAATATCCTATAGAAGTGAGGTATGTAATGTGACTCCAATATTTTTTTATGACTAAGATGGATGGGGTAAGGATCTTGTAAGGTCCATTTCCAACCTATGGTTGGAAATGTTGTGCAAAAACAAATAGCATCCATAATGCGGGCACTAAAATAGAAGGGAGGGAGGTTATATGAGAAGGAGGCTTTCTTCTGTCAATATTCGGTAATGGTGGTGGCTAGGTTGTTAGATAGGATGGAATGCCAATTCATGATATGGGAATTAACACAGGCATCAATAAGAGGAATCCATTCAATTGAAAACTTAGTATTATTGGGTAGCCCATACAATCTACATAACATGGCTACTGAATAGTTAGGGGTTTTCCAAAGAGGCTATAGCATACATACCCAATTTTCCATACTCGAATTTGTTGTCCAACACTCTCCAACCCTGAATTAGCTTGAAGGGGTTTGGATTCTTCCACAAATGTACCATTGTAGATATCCTAGGGATCAGGTATGTGGTACATCTTCTTCAGATCCTCATCTTTGAATGACCCAATGAGCTCCATCTTTGAATTCTTGAACTGTCTATCTTCAATTATAAGGTTTTTAATCATCCACCTGATCATATCTGTATAGGGGTGGATTTTAGCCCTTGTTCCTATCCTATGAAGGAATGAATAGGGAGCATCTCTACATTGGAGTTTTGAAGGCCTTTTGGAATCAGTTGTTTCTTTCGTAACAGTGATTTTAGGACGCTCATCCTCTAGCCTATTGTAAATTACTTTCCAAGCCATTGCACCTCTGGCAGTATCACAAACTATATCATCAAAGATAAGAGCCATCTCTATAAAATCAACTTCAACAATGGTCTGTTTGCTCGTTTTTTGCATCACCTTTCTAAGGGACATGTCTTTTGTCACATTCCTGAGATAGACAAGACATATCAATACAGAAACTATCTAGCAATTAAGATTGAAAACTTTTATGAAATGACTTTGGATCATGGGAAATGTTTTAATGAGCTACTCGATTATAACTACCGATAACCAGGAAAATGATTATCCTTCCTCGAGCCGCTAAATATTTAATAACCTGTCAACTTGTTTGTTTTAGAATTTAAAACGTAATTATTCCACATGTTTTACCGGACTTAATCGCGCATCGCGATCTTAAACATGATACAATATAGCATTACCAGATGAGTTAAGCGAAATGCGATTGCGAGATCGCAATATCACATTTCGCAAATCGTTTGTGGTTGTTCTAATGGCATGGCCAAGATTTTGCGAACTATGCGAAGTGCGAAATGCGATAGCAAAATGGCCAGGTGATGTTATTGTAGTGGGAGACTTAATCGCATATCGCACTTTTGTAAAGGTTTTTTAACATGGTCATGTGGAAAAGTGTGATTTGTGATTTGCGATATGGATTTCATCCTTAGTTAGTTTTGCGAGGTTTTGCTAGAAATTTTCTTAGATTTAGGGTTTTATTATCCTAAGCCTAAAAATTTTAAAAGGGCCCCCATTTAAAATTCTAAGCCTAGCTATTGTTTGTTATAAACGGGTGGGTTGTTTCGTAGTACAACAATTGGCGATTCACTTGGGAGAACTAGTTATCTCTGAGTAGTTTTCTGAAATTTGTAAAAACTTTTCAAAGTAATTAGGGTTATAAGAATAATGATTACATGAGTTATAAAGTGAACAACATGTCTCTAGAATCATGATTAATTGCTCATCTTATTTACTTAATTACTTTACTCTTGTAATGATAGAAGTATAAGCCAATAAAGTTTAAAGAAATATAGTAGGTGCCTTTTGCATATTAGTTTTTTGTAGTTTACTCACTTATCATAGATAGAGCCTCTGCTGCTAGCAGGTGTTCATAGCCTCAACATGGTTATCTTTTAACCAACAATGATTCATTATCCCATCTTCAAAATGATATTCACTTGGATTGAATGTCACTTGGACCTTGTCCTGTTTTTCCTTTTTTGAATGTAATTTTTATCTTTTTGGTTTCCTAGAAGACACTGTCTAGGCATGGTAACCTACTAATGACAATGCCATTCACTAGTTGTAACTAAACTGAACAAGCTGGCTCTTGATGAGACCCGTTGTCTTATGATCTGGGATACCAGTAGCTATTACCCTGTTTGGTATGAAGTATTGGTAATACTAGTTTAGTCACTTCCCTATGAACATGGTAAACAAGCTCGTAATGAGACTTTTTATCTTTTAAGTTTTTTTATATTTTAGAATTACACTCTGAAAACGGAAAATTTTAACAGATGGGGTGGATCATTGGCTCTTTTGAGAGTTTTGGGTGATAATGATAGAGTTTTTTAAGATGTTGATCTACACAAATCTTTACTAGGTTAAAGATTCTTTTATGGACTAATAACAAAACCTTCATATTCTATAAAGATAAGAGTTTGTTCATAAAATAAATGTTTTTAAGCAAGGTCAGGTTTTTCCAAAGAAATCAAGTTTACTTTAGTACTCAAAAGTCCTAATTATTCCTTTTAACTCTTACTTTCTTATAAAAGTGAAAAAACAGAAATGTTACCAAAGATTTTATTTTGAAAAGGCAAAAGTAAATACTATTTGACCATTATTTTCCTAGAAAGAAATACGTTACAAAATTGGAAGAGGCTATCTCCTAAGAGAAGTACTTTTTCAAAATTTTCCCATTGATGGGCAAAGAATCCTTCTTACCTGACAAGTCTTGTAGGAGAAATGTTAATTGTCCAATTTTTTTAATGATCTGAAAAGGGCCAAGCCATAGTATTTGGAATTTGGTATGTCTACCCTTTTCCTGGTGTGCTTTGTCCCATTTCAGAACTAAGTTGCCTACTTCAAAAATTTTATGACTGGCAAAAGTTGTATCAAAAGAATCTTTGACTAATTGTTGATGATGGAAGTGGATTACTTTAGCCTTTTCTCTTTCTTCTTCCAGCTTGAGGATTTGAAATTGTCTGGCTTGGAGAGAAGATGAAGGGTTTTCATTAATAAATTGCACTAGGGCAAGAGATGGGATTGCTACGTTTGTGGGAAGAACAACTTCTTTTCCATAAACCAAAGCAAAAGGAGAAGAATCAATAGAGGCTTTCCAAGTAATCCTGTCTGCCTATAGAGAAAAGTTAATGCTTTGTGCCAATTCCTGTCATTTTGATCAATAGTCCTTTTGATAATTCTAATGAGGTTCTTGTTTGTTGATTATACTAATCCATTACCTTGAGGATAATAATTGGCAGAATATTTCAACTTGAAACCTAATTTAAGAGAAAATTCTACCATTGTATTTCCAGAAAATTAAGATGCATTGTCGAACATTAAAGCCGAGGGTAAGCCAAAACTGGTAATTATGTACTAATCAATGAAGTCTGTAAGATTTTTTGTATTAGCTATATTTAATGGGACAACTTCTACCCACTTAGTAAATTAATCAGTAGCTGTAAGGATGTAACTATGTTGTTTGGAAGAGTTAGGAATAATCTCACCAATTATATCTAATCCTCATTGTTTGAATGGTAGTTGGATGTTAATTGGTTGTAAAGGGAATGCTAGCCTTATTTCTCTTCTGGCTGTGGTTTGAAAAGTCTTGCACTTCCTTGCATATTCATATGCATATTTAAATACTGTTGGACAATAATACCCTACATGTAGGATTTTGTGGGTCGTGGTATTTCCTCTAAAATGTCCTCCAGCTGGTCCATCATGTAATTCCTGCATGACCTTTTCGGCTTTAGGTTTCTCTAGGCATTTCAACAATACTGAATCATAATTCTTCCTAAGAAATACATCATTGACTACCTCATATTGATTTGATTTCAATCTTAAATCTCACTTTGTTTTATAATTAAGATGCATTGGAGCATATCCATTTTTTAGATAAAAGTTTGAATCAACATATTGGGATTAGGTCTCATTGAGGCTTACCTATGATATTTGTACTTCATTACCTTGATCTTCTTCTGATAGTAATTAGGAATCTCATGTTAAAATCCTGCAAACACCTTGGCCCCTGACAATTTTAGCTGGCCAAATTTCTACATCATATTCTTGGAGTGCAGTTACCCAATTAACTCTTTTCTCCCCTACTTCTTATTGGATCAATAGTTATCTTACTCCAGGGTAGGGTACAATTATCTTTGTATGGGTTTTAAGAAGAAAAGGTATGAAATGTTTTTGAGTTTTAAAAATAGAAAATGCTTGTTTCTCTACAGATGAATAATTTAATTCGACACCTTGTAAGTTAGAACTAAAAAAGAAGATAGGTGCTTCAATATTTTCATCGTTCCGTTGTGTCAAAATTGATGCATATGATGTATCAGATGAGAAAGTATATAATACAAAAGGTATGAGAAAGTCCAGGGTTGTTAATGAGGGAGCATTAATAATAGCTTTTTTAATCAACTCGAATGACTCTCTTTCATCTTTATTCCATCTTAAAACTACATTTTTTCTTATCATCGCTTGAAGAGGTGGAACAATTTGTGAAAAATCTCGAACAAATCTTTTTGCAGAATTTATTTCTCCTAGGAATGATTGCATGTTTTTCTTGTTGTGTGGGAGGGGATTTTTTTCAATCTCTTGGACTCTATCAGGGTCAATGTAAATTCCTTTCTTGGATACTATAAACCTGAGGAGTTTGCCTTCTGGTAAAGCAAAATAGGATTTCTTGGGATTTAAGGAAATGTCGTATTTCTTGCATCTTCCGAAAATGCGTTTCCGATCGGCTAAATGTTTTTACCTATCCTTGGAATAGATTGTAATTTCATCCAAGTAAATAACCACCGATTTAATAGTTATACCTCTGACAACAATGCCCATAGCACGTTGAAATGTGGCACCCACATTAATGAGTCCGAAAGGCATCTTCTGATAGCCATATGTTCCCCACTTGGTCCTAAATGTTGTTTTTAATATGTCATCTGGATGGACAAGTATTTGATTATATCCTAAGAATCTATCTAGAAAGGACATTAATTCAGAACCCGCAACTAATTGTAAAATTTCTTCCATGGTGGGCAAGGGAAAATTATCTTTTTGGCAAATCTTGATTTAGGTTTCTAAAATCAATACAAATCCTAATATCTCCATTATTTTTCCTTACAGGTACCATATTTGATACCCACTTAGAATGTCTAACAGGGAAGATTATTTTGGCTTTCAGAAGCTTGTTCAATTCAGATTTGATTTTAGTTTTCAAGGTTTGTGTTAATTTTGCGAAGCTTTTGTTGAATTGGATTTTCATTTGAAGTCATGGGTATGGTGTATTGAATTATAGAGGCATCATAAGTTTTGAGATCTGCATAATCCCAAGCAAAAACACCTTTATATGTCTTCAACAACCTGATGAATGATATTCTTTCTTCAGAGGATAGGCCTAGACCTAGGTTGACATTTTGAGATTTTTCGTTTGACCCTAGGTTTACTACTTCAAATCTCAAAGTAGAATTTTGAGTTTTGGAGTTAGTACTTTTCTTAAATCTATCCTTTAGGTCATAAAGATCTTCCATTTTAACCACGGACTTTGGAATTGGGTTATGATCATGATTAAGTTTGGTTTCTAGATCATGCCCATGTTCATCTATGCTATGTTCTTCATATGATCCCTCCGATGGAAGGAAATTAACTATACCCGCATCATTGTTGAATACTCTCCAATTTGCTACATTTTCGGGAATTGATAGCCTTGATATTAATTCTATTGAAAATATGTCTAGACTAAAATATTTTGAGGGTATAAGACTAGATGCCAAATTAGGAAGTAAGTCAGCAATCGCATTTTGCAATCTAGGGACTGAAGATATGTTGAAAGTATGAAAAGGAGAAGTCAATTTCTGAGCTAAATATTGATAGTGTTTAAGGTGCCCAGAGACATAATGAATTGTATTTCTCACCTGTTTGACAATTATCTCTAAATCACCGTAGACTTGCAGGTATTTGACATTAAGACTGATGGATTTATACAGTCCTTGGATTAGTGCTTCATATTCAGTGACATTGTTTGTGCACTTGAATTCAAGTCTGCAAGCCAGCATGGATTTCTCTCCTAGCGAATTGATCAAAATGCATCCTGCACTTGCGCCATCCTCTAATTTAGAACCATCAAAATAGAGGGTCCAGAATGGAGAATTATTAGAAACTTTACCTACTAAATTTAGACATTTGGAAGGATCTGTTTGTGAAAAAATTTCAATTTGAGAGACTACAACGTTATCTAAAAAGGCAGACCTCTGAGCATTAAAGGATCCTAAAGAAGGCTCAGCTGAGTAATTTCCAATGATATTATTAGTGAAAGCAACAGGGTCATTACTTCCCTCGAGGTCGGTAATCGTATATTTCATGAATTTTTGTCAGTCTACCCTGATTTGGTTAGGCTTGCCATTGTGTGGCAACCACATGTGAGACCAATCAGTTGCGAAATAACCGTGTAGCTTTTCAGACCAGTCTCTACTGAGAATTAAACCATATAATTTAGGGATATCGGCTACCAGAATATCAATTATTTGGGAAACTTTTGGATTAAAGGAAAGCCTAATTGAAACCGAGGCTATTTCTCCAAGGACTTCAACTTTTGTCCTATCTAGTTGAACTATGTGCACTGTAGATTTTTGAGGTGTAATGTTCAATTTGGTACACACATCACTTGGCATTATATTTGAGGAGGCTCCTGAATCAACAAGGAAGTTGTGAATGTTCCTGTTGAAAATTTCATAAGTGAGCACAAACGGAGGAACATGAGAAATAGACCTATCACCAATCAGAACTAGATCTGAAGGATCTACCTTGTTTGAGGATGAGGGAGGTTTTCCCATATTATAGGCAGCTTGAGTAACTACAACAGATGGCAGAGGAGATACTGAAACTGATTTCAATTCTCTTAATAAAATCTTTTGTTGCTATTTGAGTTTAGTGAGCTCATGTAGCAAGATGTTAGCTCTAGTATTTTTCATGTCATCCACTATATTGTATTCGACCACATCAGAGATTACCAATGTTTTTGAGGCATTTGGGGAATCTAGAGGGATAGGATCATTTTGGCTGGTCTTAAATTTCTTGGCTTTTGTTTTCTCCTTTGCGGGAGTAGTGACTTTCTACTTATGATTTGCGATAGACATGTTCGGAGAATTTTTGCTTCTTGTAGTCACTGGCATTGCTTGTGCTTCTTCTTTAGTTGGGAGAATAAAATCCCACATCCCGTTTAGTTCAATTTCTTCTTTCATTTTAGCTTCCTCTTCGTTTGGTGAATCTCCTTCTGCTTCTTGGTCAGATTCAGCATTTGAAATGGTGTTTGGGGGTTGTGACGTAGAAGAAGGGCTCCTTTTGAATGATCGAAAAGGTTTCTTAGGAGTAGAGGATTCTGCAACTTGTTTTTTAATTTGGACGATTTCGTTGGACATTGTATTTAACACTTTCTGAATATCTTGAAGATCGAAAGGGTCTTTTGAAGCCTTCTTCTTAGAGTCATCCTTAAATGTCACTTTTTTGGTATTCCTTTCATCTGTTTGTGATCTCTTTTCCAAAGATATGATTCTTCTTTCTACAGACAAGGCTTCTTTCATGTTTTCTATAAGGGTAGCCTTATTTGCTCTATCTACAAAATCACAATATTAGAAGGCAGAGATGATATATACCATTCTATTTTTACATCTACAGCAGGCTTAGAGGCAGCTGGGATTTTTTTTAGCAATTTGTTAAATCTGGAGTTGAAATCTTTGATCTTTTCATTTGGATTAGCTTTTAAATTAGAAATATCAATGATCAAGGATGCTATGGTCCTATCATCACCAAATTTTGCAAGAAACACTTCTTGAAAAGTATCCCAGTCTCTAATTGATCTTGCTGGGAGGGGAAAATACCAAGACCCAGTAGATCCTTGGAAGGTATAAGGAAACAGTCTGATCACAAAATCTTCATGTGAAACCCCGTTGAGATTCATGGCTAACATAAAATTATTTAGATGTTCTTCGGCCGAGAGAGCATCGTCAAGATTATACCTAGGCAATCATTTTTCTGGATTTGCTGGGAGTGCATTTGGATTTGCAACTAGAAAAACACTAGGATTTATCCAAGTTTGATTGGCCATAACTTGAGTTGGGGACTGGGAAATTAGGAAGGTCAGTCTAGAAGTAGGTATAGAAGATGAAGAAATTACTACTAGATTAGTATTGATAGTTGTAGCACTAATTGGAGAAGTGGATGTTTGAGAAGTCATGGATTGGATAGAAGTGGATGGAAAGGTGATGTGATCTCGCTAGTATATGATTCAGGTATTGATGAAGTGACTTTCGTACATTGTGGAGGAATGGGGAACTCGAAAGGGGTAACCCCAAGTCTCTTACTTTGCAGTCTAGTCAATACACTAGTTTGATGTAATTAGGAGGTAACACTCTCTTCAGATACTTTGGGTCTCTGTGGTTTCTCTTCAGAAATGGATATCTGTTCCAATTTTTGTATCAAAGAATGAACTTCGGGAGACTCAGGAGTGTAATCTGGGGAAGTTGGTCACCTCACTACTTCAGGAGATGAGGGAGATGTTTCTATTACTTTAGACTTCTAATTAGGATATTTTGAATGAGTTTGAGAAGGTTTAGAAATGGTGGAGGGGTTTTGACTCTTATGAATTCTTTTCGAATGATTTTTAGCTTCATATGCCATTCATAATTGAATGTCGTCCTTCTAGCGCCAAAATGTTGTGGCCTCAAAATTCTGTTGTCGAAACATAGGGGATAACCACCCGATCCAGACCTTAAGACAACCCCTTTTCCATTTAGAGTGGTGGCTCCGACTAGGGATAATGGGACCCGTTTCCCAGTGTGGGTTTTAAGATGAGAGTGGGTGGTTTATGAGTGTTTTGCTATAAAATAATGATAATCTAAGTGATCTATTCTACAATGCAATTCCTCTAACTAACTTATTCTAATATAAACCCGAGTGTTCTTGTGTGATATGTGATCTACAAGGATATCTATTTAGCATGTGATAATAATGATTGAACACAACTAAACAGAGATGATAACGTAAAAGAAATTCCTTTGACTAAATAGTTAGTCAAAGGGATTTATAAAATATATCGCATATATGATGACTTATATATGGAAATCACGACTTCAGCTAGGCATCATATAAAAGTACAATTAACACTTAACAAAAATAATAAATCTCACATATAATCCATGAAAGTAAAGTTTTGCCACTAATTAAATGTAAACAAAATCAATCATACACAATAATAGTACCATATGTGTGAAGTCCTGCTCATTTGACCAATGACATAGACCAACTTCTTTCTTCAAATCAAATTGTATCCCAAGAATACAAAAGTGAATCAACAAAGGAAAGTAGTTTGATATCTAAAAGAAACGAGCATGTTCCATCACTTCACCAAAGCATTCGCAAACTTACAGTAGTGCATTCTTTACAAATGTTTTTGATAAAATTATGGACCCTTCTCTAAATGCATGAGAAGGGTATAAATACTACTCTAACTAAAAGTGTAAAAATAGATTATACAAAATTTGAGGAGGTTTCAAACAACCTTCCTCCTAACTAGGTAACTAACTCCAAAAATAAACAAAGGCTAAATAAACGAAACTAAAAGGATGACTAGCTGTCTCCCAGCTTGTCCTTTAAGTCGCAAATATCGGTCATCAGTTGAATTTGAGGAGGTGGCCCGAAATGAGTCCTGAGCTATCCAGTGAAGATCACATCAGTGAGCGGTGACAACATCCTTTGAGTTGTGTTAAGGGAATAATTGAGAGTCATAATCTAGTTATGTGGCTTAACCAGATACTTATAATATGACTCCCAGTTGGTCGTGGTCAATTTCGCAATCGCCTTTCTCTGAATTCCTGCCTTCTCTTGCGAGTCTTTATACAGAGAATTTAAATCAGGAATTTCTTTTATATTGCCTTCCTTGATGAGATTTATGGCGAACAATATGTGTTTCACTTCTTTGACGATGTCCTTTGATGCTCCCACTACCCTTGTGACTTTTAGTTCAACCTGTTTGATTCTGGCATCCCAACCTGTGAAGAATGTCTTTATGTTTCTTCAATCTCGGGTAGATTGGCCTTCTTTCCATCTTATGTTTCCTGCCACTCAATGAACTCAAAGATTTTGGTGTTTAAATCATTGAACTTCGTTCTCTAGTCAATTGCATTATCTGTCAACTGGTCGCTAGTAGTCAGATAGGGAGAAATATGCGACATCTTTTGGTAGAAATACTCTTGTTGTCTCACCAGAAGGGAATTTAATCCCAAGGCCTCTTTGATGAACTCCTCAGTAGTGGGAACATCCTTGTATCTTTCCATGGACTGTTGCATTTATTGGAGTTGCATATTTTTGGCCGATATATCAGCCTCATGGCTAATTTTCAGGACCTCCATGTCTTGTTGCAATTGCTTTAGTTGCTCAACTGCTAGCCTATTTGCACTTGCTTTCTCTACCTCAAGCTCTTGTTCGAGCTGTGAAATTCTCTCCTTTTTATCCCTTAGCAGAGTAGAGACCTCAGTAGCCTTGTCCATAGTGGTCGATGTGTCTGTTCCCATGAATTGTGATAGTCTAGTCAAGTTCTCAGCCAGACTGAAAGGAATGTCCTTCCAGACCACGTCCATGGGCTCATTTGCAGTTGGGAATTCAGGTGCATCTACCCTTCTAATTTTCCTCTTCCTTCTAACTACAACCTTATGGAGAGGGCTATGGAACATATCTAGTGGAGGTATTTCAGTCACTCTGAGAATAACCTCCAATATGGGTAGAGCAGGGATAATTTCAGTATGATGGGATGTTGTTTCTTGTTTCTCCATAGGTGTAGATTGTTTGTCGGCAGACTTGGGCTCTGTATCCTTTTGAACATGCGGTGGAGTTTTGAATTCCTCTATTTCTTGGGCATTTGATGCTTTGGGAGTGCCTTGAAATTTTTTATTAAAATGATCCCACTCCTGCTCCAAACTACTGCCTTTGGTTTCATAACCAACTTCTGTAGCTGGGGTGATTATCACTTACTTCTCAGCGGACTTCTTGTTGGACTCAACTGCATTGTCGACATCTTGGGAGTTCCCCGTGTCTAGTGTCTTCTCAGTGTTTACCTAAGAGTCTATTTGAGAGCTAGGGCCTCCACTCTCAACAATGATGCTTGGAGTAGTCTTATCCTTGGGTTTTAATAGATGCATTGGGATCACCTGGAGCCTCTCATCTCTAAATTTCCAAAATCTTTGAAAATCTTCAGGTTTCAGATTCACTTTTGCCCATTCAAACGCTTGTTCGAAGGATATGAGTGACTGTAACAAAACCTCAAAATGATTATCATCATGATTGTATGGCTTGATTTTAACTCCAGTAGTGACATTGTATGCCACTTTTCTTGGATCAAATTGCCTCTTAGGCAATGTATGAAGCCTGAGGGCTTCCATATGTGCTGATTCCTTAGTTGCATGAACCAAATTGGCTAAAGCAAAATAGCCACATTTGACAGGAAAAATGGGCCATAATGACTTCTTACCATCTTTTAGAACTTTAGTCACACCCTTTCCCACAGTTTGGTAGGAAATCTGTCTTGCTAATAACTTATCAGAAACATATAGAGGAAGGATGCGTGGATCGAATGTGCTACCAAAAACCCTAATATAGGTGAACCACTCTTCAATAAAATACTTGCCAACAGTAAGCAGGTCTACTGCAGCTTCTTAGGAAATCCTAGGGGCTTTTTTATTGAAAAACATTTCATGTAGGGGCAACACAACAACATGGAATATCTTATAGAAGTGAGGTATGTAATGTGACTCCCATATTTGTTTATGACTGAGATGGATGGGGTAGGATGTTGTAAGGTCAATTTCCAACCCATGGTTGGAAATGTTGTGCAAAAACAAGTAGCATCCATAGTGTGGGCACTAAAATAGAAGGG
>APFE031001277.1:0-32658 GCA_000404065.3 Pinus taeda | reverse complement strand
AACGATTTCTTCAAAGGGTAAAACAGAAATGTCACCTTTACCCATTAAGTTGAGTTCATCCATGTATTCTTCTCGGATACCTTTCAAGAATATTGTGCGGGTCAGTTCAAGAGGCATAGTTCGGTGTTTAGATTTTTGTAAGTTGTAGATGAACCGTTCCAAGTATTCCTCTAAGGTTTCATCCTCTTGTTGGCTCATTCTAAAGATGTCATCTTTAGAGTCTTTGGATCTGCAATAGGGTTGATATTTCCTTAGAAATACTTTTCTCATACCATTCCAATTAGTGATAGTATGCTCACCAAGCCCCATGAACCATCTCAAGGCTGATTCCTTTAATGTGGCTGGAAAAAGTCTGAGTCTATGGGCATCATCAGTATAGCCATATGTCCGACATACAATGTCAAATTCGAACAAGAATGAGTCCGGATCTTCTGAAGCCATACCATAGAAATTAGGTAGCACTGATGGTGGTATATTTTTCATTTTGATCTCATCATATTCCTGTGGTTCTTGTATGGGAAAAGGAAAAGTGGACTCTTCCTCATCTCTCTATCTTTGATGTGGTGCTGACCCATCTCCTTCCTCAGCCATCTTAGTAGATTTCTCTGTATCAGAGTCACTTCCTTCAAAGAGGAGATTAAGGTAAGAGTGTTCAGTCTCTGGAGAGTGTTCAATCTCTGGAGTGTATTGAATCACTGTGCTACTTTCTCCTTGTGTGGCAGACCTAGGAAAGTCCCTCTTCTATGATTTATGTATGAATAAAGTTTGCCTTTCAATGAGGGTAAGTCTCTGTCCTGATTTTTGTTTATCCTCTAATGCTTGAATGAAATTTTCCTCAGCTGGTGTTGAATTCTTTACAGAGTCTGCTCCTGATGATGATGGGTTAGTTTTTGAATGGTGGGGGGTTCTTATGAATCTACCCTAATTGTCTCTAAACCTAGGCATAAATGAACATGACTTTGACTGTATTTTTGTTTATTGAATTTTTTTCTTTTCAATCCTTTAAGTATGCCTCCCCGGCAACGACGCCAAAATGTAGTGTCCTATCTAGGTTGCTAGACTGGGCTAAATTTATTATCGACCAGGGTGCGTAGACTTAGAAGCGTGTGCCTAAAATATATAGACATAAAGGATCTAATCTAAGCCTACTCTTCCTAATTATAATGCTGTGACTTGATCTAATATTAAACTATCAATCAAATATTTAACTAAGCATCAACTATGTATCATTATCAGCTAAGATCCAATTCATAACATGTTGTGTATCACTGTATTTAAAGGTTTCGGTCTCCTTACAGAAACACCAAACATAAAACCCCTGTTCAATGGTACCCAACATTCATGAACATTTATACAATCATGCAAAGTAAAAATCATAAGCATACAGTCCATGACAGTGCTTTACAAAGCAACCCTGGATCGAATCCCTTACAGGATATAATTCACAATCCGAATGATGGCCTATTCAAGCGCATGCATAAACACATGAATATAAACAACGATTTAATCCATGTGCATATATTTCAATACCAAATAACAATCAAATGCTCTGACTGTAAACGCAATTAAAATGATACTCTGAACGCAATTAAAATGATAACATAAACGTAATTAAAATGGCAACAGTATACCATGTACGCAGGGCCCGTCCGCGTTCTTGGTATACCGAGCTTATCCCACGATCACCGTATTAAGCAACGCACTGTGATTATAATGCAGTCTTGTTTGTATTAAATCAAAGCTCTGTTCATGAAGCGACGAGTAAAAACGTAAACGGACATATAACCAAGTTCGGCCTTATAATTACGTACGGTTCACATCCCTTGAAAATGGATGTTCATCCATGGGCGGCTGTTGCCGTTTTTACAAAAACGCAAAATGTTTCTATCCTAGCTTACACACATAAAAAAAAGGAAACAACTAAAAATCATATTGAACTGTGACTGTGTGTTGTTGCTGCCTTTGTCGCCAACATGCCATATTTGACCAGGCATTGACCGCGCATGTAGGAGGGTTGTTTCCGTTGCGGGATAGGTGCTTGTCCATGCTTGGACATTCCACTTTTCACCCATACCTTTCGCTCTGGCCTGGCTGTCATGCCACATGTCAAACGATAAGCCATTTACAGGTTGTTGGGAGTTCCTGTAGTCATTTTGCCCAAAAATCCTAATTTATTAACACAAAACCCTTAAATCAATTTAAATGCAATTCAACAACTATAAAATTATTAATTAATCAATTTCCAAGGCATTTGAGGGATAAATGATGAAAAGAGGTAGGTAATGGTCATGTTTTGGGAGGGAAAAAGGGGTCATAGAATGGTACCAACAAGCCTTCCCCAGGCAACGTGAATGGCAGTCGCTTAAAGCCCTACTTGGGTGACTTGGCTATTTGACTAACTAGCCGAAGCATAGTCTTCGCACCAAGGATCCGGACAAAGGCGCCGAACTATAAACAAATGCAGGGGATACCGGCACAGATGCAGAGAAGTAGTTTTGACACAAAGGTCTCGGAACAACGTATGCAGCAGATCCAATAAGCAGCAGCGCAGTGCGCTATTGACCTCTGCGCAGTTTAAGAACAGTTGGAGGGACTCTGCACAAAGATCTCTACATCGACAGAGTGACTCGAGGGCGAGTCACGATGTTTGTATTGGGGGCCTGTTGGGCTGGAATCCCCCCAAGGCATGTTTTGGGGCTTAAAGCTCAAGTTTTGACCAAATCTTGTTAAAGCTCCATGAATTACGGTTGCGAGGCGTGAAAGTATGTTAGAGTCACAGGGTTGTCCGGCCTAGTTTTGTAATGTAATGTCGGTTGGATAGACCTTCCCATGGTCCGCGGACCATGGGATTTTATAAATAGAGCGAGGTTCTAAGTGTAAAAGATAACTAACTAAGAAGGGATGAGCATGAGAAGTTTGAGTGACTGAGTCACAGAGTGAAGTGTGTCTTTGGGTCGTAGAGTAGGAGAAGGCTCTATAGCTGTGTGCGTAGAGGCCTAGTAGTCTACAGCTGAGTGCACAGGGCGAGTCGAGTCTGTAACCATGGAAAGAATCAATAAAGAGAAGTTTTGCTATAATTTTGTGTATTTGTTCTTGGGTTAATGCATGATTGATATAATTTGCAAATATACGCTTTATTTACTGTGCGCACTTGTATGAAGGTTATAAGTTGTAAAGTATAACCTAAAGCACTCAAGTAGGTAAAGATAATTAACTAATATTGGAATATAAGAAAGGTTTTGGGTAATAACGCAGAGCACGGCGCACAACCCTTGGGTAGGGTTGCACGAAGGTGGTATATCAGGCCACGAGGAACGAGAAAGTGCACGAAGCAACCTGCAGCAAGGACAAACCACAGACTAGTCAAACTCATCAGACATCTACAGGGTGCGGAAACCTGGTTCTAGCACCCTCCCATACTACTTCGGGTGAGACCTCATTCCACAATCTGCAGGATATTGCCGAAAGGGCTAGTAGTACCGAGATTTGTTTGGCTAATTAACTCTGAACCTGGGTCAGGCCCCAACAAGCCAACACATATCCATTCATTTTCTAGTCCTTTACAAATGATTTTTCCTCCCACATTACATCTTGTTTAACCCACTTCAATGCCAATTTGTTCACCTCATGTCGGGCCTTTGTGATTCCTATTTTGCCTCCTAAGATGTACCATTTCAGACATCACACATTACCTGTTTTCATACTATTCCATTAGAGATTGCACCACCAAACCAATACCCCATACCACTCATGGACTGCACCATTATATTGATGTTCCCCACTATTGAACTATGGCAACAAGAATATTCCAATTTAATTTGTCCTTGAATTAAATTGTGAATTAAAATCGAATTTAGACTTAACAACGACTTGGAAATAATTAATTAATTTATTTTAAATTAATTAGTTGGAGAAATTCAAGTTAGAAGTCTTTTTCAAGTCATGCAAGAGTTATCCCTTAAATTAAGGAGATAAGATTGAGTTATATTTGAGTTGTAATTAGTTAACATAGTTTATTGAGTTAAGTCCAGTTGAATTAGTTCCAAACTGTTTGAGGAACTAATAGTGAGTTAACAGTCAGTTGATGCATTAATGCACTCAACTAGTGCTACATTTAACTGAAGATTCCCTCATCAGAAACTCATGCATGTATATTCTGAGAAAGACCTAGTTGAGATTAATGTTCAAGGACAATGTACTGTTAGTTGCATGTGTTTTCTCATGGAGAAAACTCATGCATGCAGTGAAGGATTCATCCTTGAGGATTGCGTAGTTTTGAAGGCTAATCATCCACAAGGAACAACGCAAGGAAATAGGAGCATGGAGGGTAGAAAGGAAGGTTGGAGAGAAGCCAAGATTGCATGTGAGCATCTGTGAGAATTGTACTGAGAGCTGGCTAGTTGTGAGAGCTAAGGCTTTATATAATTCCTATGTATTTCCACCATGTATGATAATACAATACTATGGGGTTTTTAGTTGAGGCTTTCCCCAAAGTATTTTCATGTGTATTGTGTCATTGATTATTCTTCTTCTGGTTATATTGTTTAGCTCGATCTTTAAGCTTCCACAAATTGATAGTAGAAGTAGGTTATAGTATTCTGCTTTGATTTATATTGCATTATCGGGTTAACCTATCACAAATTTTCTACATGGTATTGAAGCTGTGAACTACTGAGAAGAGAATTCGAAGTTTGAAGTTCGGGTTTGCAGGTGCAAATTGAATACATATCATACTTCAAGGTTGGCCAATGGCATTATGTGGCTTGAGACTCAAGTATGCCTTGAAAGATAGCTTGAATTACATAACATGGAAAGATAGAATGGAGGCTGTATTAGAAGACAATGGCTTGAAGGAATTCATTGATCAAGAAATCCCAAAGCCAGCTTCAACTAATGCATAAGAGTTGGCTGAGTGGAAGAAGTGTGTGGCGAAGACGAGACGGATCATCCTTGAGGGAGTTCGAGACCATATCGTCTCAAGTCTCCATGGGAAGGATACTCCATTTTCAATGTGGAAGACATTGAAGGACCTCTACCAGAACAATAACGACGAGAGGAAATTGGCGCTCAAGGATAAGCTTCAAAGAATCAAGATGGAGAAGGGCGATACTATTTCCACATATCTAAACAAGGTCACCAGCTGCAGAGATGAGCTTGGCAGTGTGGGAATAACTACTGCCGATGATGATATGGTGAGCCTCACTCTCCTTGGCCTTCCAAACCGTTGTAATAGCTACCAGGACTATGTGAATGGAAGGGAGAAACAACCAGATTGTGAACAACTGTGGTCGGATCTTATGTAGGAGGAGATCGGGAGGAGTGCACGAGATGGTTCTTCATCCAAGAATGATGATGAATAAAATCTGGCCTTAGCAAGTAAGACAAGGAAAGGGAAGGAGAAGGCTTCCCATTTCAAATCAAATTCTTCTCATTGAGGGAAGAAGGGTGACATGTCTAAAGTAAGATGCTTTAATTGTCACAAGATAGGACATTATGCGACTAATTTCCCATCGAAGAAGTCCAAGAAGGGATCCTCGGAAGCATCGGAAGGTGAGGCATTAGCCTCTCAGTTCGAAATGGACTTTACCCTCATCCCATGCATGGTGTCATCGGTGATGGGTTGTGTTTGGTATCTTGACAGTGGAGCCTCATTCCACATGACCGGTGATAAAAAATTATTTAGTGCCTTGGAGGAGAAAAACCTCAAGATGCGCATAGGGATGGGTGATGATGGAAGCTATAATGTTTTAGGAGTGGGCACGGTTATTTTTCAGAGGGAGCATGGAGCTCCTCTCACCTTGACATATGTGATGTATGTGCCTGGACTGAAGAAGAACTTGGTATCGGTCGCGATGTTGGAGGACAAAGGCTACGATGTTGTCTTCAGTAAGGAAAGGCGTTCCTAAGACACATAGCCATGGGTCAGACCAGGAGGATAGGGATTCAAGTGAAGAATCTCTATAAACTAGAGGTAGATGATTGTGCAACATTGAGTATGAAAGTAGAATTGGTGCAAAGCCAAGACATTGGCGAGTTGTGGCATAGGCGGTTGGGCCATTTGCATCATGGGGCTTTGAAGATAATGCAACAGATATCTACAGGACTTCCTAAAGGTAAACTTGAGCAAGTTGACACATGCAAAGGTTGTACCTTGGGAAAGTACACCGAGTCTTCCTTTCATGATCTAGACAGTCGAGCAGAGGCTATCTTAGTGCGAGTTCAGACTGATTTGTGTGGACCATTCTTGATGGCATCCACATCGAAGCAAAGGTATTATGTGATTTTCATTGATGACTATTCTCATAATTGTTGGATTTATTTCATGCAGAAGAAGGACCAAACTTTCACAAAGTTTTGTGAGTTCAAAGCTTTGGTCAAGAAAGAGTTAGGGAAGAAGATCAAGGCCTTGAGAAGTGACAACGATGGAGATTATGTCTCTTAAGAGTTTAAGGACTTTTGTGCAACGGAAGGAATTAAATGAGAGTTGACGACACTTCATAACCCACAACAGAATGGGGTGGCCGAGAGGAAGAATAGAACTATTGTAGGGGTAGCATGAACAATGCTACATGACCAAGGCCTACCACTTCACTTGTGGCCTGAGGCATGCAACACAATGGTCTATTTGTAGAATAGAAGCCCGCATTGCATACTTGGGATGAAGACACCAGAGGAAGCTTTCTCTGGTAAGAAACCAGATGTGGGTCACTTCAGGATCTTTGGCTCATCAGTATATTTCCATGTGACAAAGGATGCACGAAAGAAGCTTGAGCCGACATCAGAGTTGAGGATGTTTGTGGGGTACACCGATACACCTCACAACTATCGAGTGTACTTGCCTACCAGTCAGAGGACAGTGGTTTGCAGAGATATCAAGTTTGACGAGCAGAAGGCCATGCGAGTTTCCCTTGAGATGGAGCTCCAACTACAGGCTGTGGAGGAACTATTGGTTCCTAAGGAGGAGGAGCCTCAAACTAATGCAGAGTAGCTGCATGTAGAGGTTCTAGGAGTGGAGACATCCACTCAAGCAGAGTCTTCCAAAGATGGACATAAGCGCACAAGGGAAGTTGACAGATTGTTGGAGGATGCGAGAGAGAATGTGGGAGCACCATCTTCTCAGCGCAGACAGAGGAGGTCACCTCAGAGGTACACTAGATACATGGCCCTTGTTGGGGAATGTGTTTAGGCCAAGCCATCTTCCTTTGAGGAAGTAGTGTAACAGCCAATTAGGGTTAATGCTATGGTGGAGGAGTATGACTCCATAGTGTTTGGGACATGGTTTCAAGACCAGAGAACAAGCCAGTTGTGAGTTCTCGTTGGCTTTAGAAGGTAAAGCAAGCTGCTGATGGTAGTGTGGAGAAGCATAAGGCAAGATTTGTTGCCCATGGATTTTCATAGGTCGAAGGGATTGACTATGATGAGACTTTGCTACTATCGCGAGGTACTCATCTATAAGATCTATGTTGGTACTATCAGCATAGATGGGTTGGAAGATCCATCAGATGGATGTGAAGACTGCATTCCTCAATGCCAGATTGAGGAAGAGGTGTACATAGAGCAGCCGAAAGGTTTTGAGACCTTCGATCATGAGTCGCATGTGTGCCGACTCAAGAGAGAGTTGTACAGGCTGAAGCAAGCACCTCATGCTTGGTACACCAGGATAGACAACTACTTCACCGGGTTGGGTTTCACAAAGAGTGAAGCGGATGCGAACCTGTACCACATTGTGGTGAAAGGTAAGCTGTTGATCATCGTACTTTATGTTGATGATCTCACATTGATTGGTGATGATCAGTTGATCATGTCTTGCAAGGAGGACCTTGGAAGAGAATTCAAGATGAAAGACATGGGTTTCATGCATTACTTCCTTGGCATGGAAGTGTGGCAGAAGGATGGGGAGTTGTTTGTGTCTCGGGGCAAGTATGCCAATGAGATACTCAGGAGATTCCACATGGAGAAGTGCAAGCCCATGTAGACTCCTCTAGCAGGTAACTAGAGGAAGGAGGTTACTACTTCAAGAGAAGTGGTAGAGGCTACTATGTATAGGTAGCTTGTGGTTCACTGATGTACTTAGTGAACACATGACCAGATTTGTGCTATGTGGTGAACCAGCTGAGTCAAGCGATAGTTCAGCCTACCAAGATGTTTTGGAAGGCGACAAAGCATGTATTGAGATACCTCAGAGGCACATCTCAGTATGGATTATGGTACATATGGACAGAGAGAGTGAAGCTACAGGGCTTCACTGATGCAAATTGGGTAGGGAGTCCATCAGATCAGAAGAGCACATCAGGAGGGATTTTCAACCTTGGGTCAGCAACAATTTCTTGGTACAATAGGAAAGAGAGGTCAGTTGCACTCAGCTCGACAGAGGCAGAATACATGGCTGCAAGTCAGGTAGCTTGTGAGCCCATTTGGATGCGGAAAATCCTAGTTGGTTTGTTTGATCAGAGGATGGATCCAACTATGATCTATTGTGATAATAAGAGTTGTATCAAACTCTATGAGAATCCAGTATTTCATGATAGGTCCAAGCACATCGACATCCGGTATCATCATCTTAGAGATTGTGTAGCGAGGAGGATCATGTTGCTGCAATATATTTTGACAGAGGAGCAAGATGCTGACATTTTGACAAAGGCATTGTCAAAGTGTAAATTCGAGTTCCATAGAGACAGGATCGGGGCGGCAAATAATCCCTTTCTTGCTGAGAGGGAGTGTTGAAATATGGCAACAAGAATATTCCAATTTAATTTTTCCTTGAATTAAATTGTGAATTAAAATTTAATTTAGTCTTAACAACTACTTGGAAATAATTGATTAATTTATTTTAAATTAATTAGTTGGAGAAATTCAATTTAGAAGTCTTTCTGAAGTCATGCAAGAGTTATCCCTTAAATTAAGGAGATAAGATTGAGTTATATTTGAGTTGTAATTAGTTAGCTCATTTACTGAGTTAAGTCCGGTTAAATTAGTTCCAAACTGTTTGAGGAACTAATAGTGAGTTAACAGTCAGTTGATGCATTAATGCACTCAACTAGTGCTACTCTAGTTAACTGAAGATTCCCTCATTAGAAACTAATGCATGTCTATTCTAAGAAAGACCCAGTTGAGATTAAATTCAAGGACAGTGTACTATCAGTTGCATGTATTTTCTCATGGAGAAAACTCGTGCATGCAGTGAAGGATTTAATCCTTGAGGATTGTGCAGTTTTGGAAGGGAGATCATCCACTTGGTAATAAGTTGATCATCCACAAGGAACAGCACAATGAAATAGGAGCTTGGAGGGCAGAGAGGAAGGCTAAAGAGAAGCCAAGATTGCATGTGAGAATCTGTGAGGATTGTACTAAGAGTTGGCTAGTTGTGAGAGTTAAGGCTTTGTATAATTCCTATGTATTTCCACCATGTATGATAATACAATAGTGTGGATTTTTTAGTTGATGCTTTCCCCAAAGTATTTTCATGTGTATTGTGCAATTGATTCTTCTTCTTATGGTTATATTGTTCAACTTGATCTTTAATCTTTCACAAATTGATAGTAGAAGTAGGTTATAATATTATGCTTTGATTTATATTGCATTATCGGGTTAACCTACCATCAGATTTTCTACATTTGTAGCTATGGTCAATCTTCATAATTAATATTTTAGCCCTTGAAATATATAATGAAAAATGTAAGATGTGTTCTTAATGTCATTTTATTATTATCCCACAAAATGATTAATATAATACATGTTCTTCAACTCAGTTACAAAAGAGAAATTTTTGAATTTTGAATTTTTGATTCCAAACTTGTCAAGTCGATCCTCCTTCAAGTCAAGTCAACCCCAATGAAGACTCAAGAGACAACCATTCAAGCCAAGAATAATACTATATATAAGGCACTTGACCTCTTCCATAAGACACAATTAGATCTCAGACAAGACAATTTATCTTTTTGGCATCCAAGCAAAGAAGAAGAAGAAGAAAGACTAAGACATTCAAGCATATTTTCTCCCTCTTTGAATTCACATGTGCGAGTTTCTAGGCATATTCTAAGTAGTAGGTCAAATTTTTGGGCAATAGTTTTTGGGAAGAAGAGCTAAAATTATGGGCAACATATTCTACGCAGAAAAGCCGAGTTTGTTGGCAATTTCTGGGAGGCCAAATTTTGAGGCCTAGGCAGGTCAAACATGGCCAAGTTTATTGGACTTGACAAGAGGGTAGTTTGAGCATTTTTAACCATTATAATGTTGGTCAGTTTGACCATAATATTTACCAGCATAATTATGTGTATCTATTGTTAAACTGAAGAATTTTTCTAAGGCAAGGTTGTTAGGTTTTTCCTCAAGTGGGTTTTCCTATGGTAAATCTTGTGTTATTTTTGTACATTGTGATCTTTATTGTTCTTGTGCATTTATGGTTCAATTTATGAAGTGTAATTTCTTAATGATAAAATGAAAGTGATAAAATAATATCTACACCATTAAAAGTAATTATTATTTTTCAGAAATTAGTGCTTGTATCTATTGCACTTGAAAAATCAAGAATTCATTTGTTACAAATATGGAAATAGTCACGACTCATGAGGCATATTTTATGGATTTAATCTGTTGATCTAAAAACTAAAAAAAAACTTTTTTTTTTTATCATGGAATGATGTTTTAGATGTGTTGGAACATCTATTGTGTGCAAAGGTGATACAATTTGTCATCACAATTAGGCAAAGAAGGTTTTGTTGCTACTTTTTCAACATGGGATGAATGGTCTTAATTTCTTAGAGGCTCATCATGTGATTGTGTGAACCACACCTAAATTCCATTACAGAAGCTCAGACAATTAAATTAAAAATTATTACCATGGTCAACCCAGAATCTCCCATGGTAAAACCCATGGTATTGAGTGTCAGTCGAATCTAGCCTAAGGGATCAAAGCCTCTATATAAACCATGATAAAATGACACCAAATTTATTGATCAAGGCATGTAGTCATGTGTCAACTTAGTAATCTTTGATTTTGTGTATATGATGGTAAGATTGAAGAGCATTGGATTCATGATGATGTAGTGTCCTCATTAGTAACGTGGTTGATGCAATGAAAGTCTGAGTGATGTATTACCGGTGTGAGTATGGGAGTAGTATGGCAAGGCTATGGAACGTGGATATTTGGTCTATGATGAGTGTGTATGATGATGTTTTGGATTGATCCAATGGTGATCTATAAATATATGGTGGGATATGTTCAACATTTGAAATGAATGAAGCAATGGTGATGGTTTGTGGTCCGAGTGAAGCCATGATGTGATGTGATCTCTAATGAAGTCTGATTGACACTATGTAGGGCTTAGAATGTGAAGACAGCATTGCCTAGTTATAATGATACACATGCTCCCTGAGATATGTCTGAAGGCATAGTAGACATAAAAGAATAAAAGTGTTGTAGCCCATGTATTCCAGAACCTTGTACTAGAGTGAAGAATATTTGTCTTCTTGTACTATTATGATGATTAATGTTTGTGATGTCTTGAGGGTTTGAGTTAATGGATGCTCACTAGCAGGCATAGAATATCTCACGATCAATATTATTTTTTATTTTATGGAAATATGAGAGGATTTTAGTGTTATTATAATTGTCTATGAGGGCATGATAGAGCTATAGTAATACTTATGTACTTGTAATGAAGTATGTAATGAAGTACGTTGATGAAGTACTTAATGTTGATTGAAGTTAGAGCTATTGTGAAAGTTTTCTTAGTGCCTAAATGAATAATAATGTTTGTATGTTGGGATTGTCCATGAAGTGTTATAAAGCTTATTGTTGAGAACTGGCTGTTAAGGTGCTAAGAATGCAGAGTTGCTACTTAAAATCCAGAATTGGTTTATCACTATTGCAAAGGGTTTCGAGACTATGCATTGATGTATGTGTACTACAAAAGATGATAAATTTGGTGTTTCTATGATGATTGTTGTGCTTCAAGGATTATATTGCAAAATATGTTGAGTTTTCTATTATTCAGGGTTTGTGTTGCAAAGGCTAATTACAGGATCATTGCTTGTTAATGAAGATGTTGGTTGTAGAGTAAGTAAATTTGATACTGAGAATTTGTTTTGTAGTTGAGATTGATTTTAATGATTTGTTTAGTTGTTGTTGTTGAGTATGATAATTGTTGTCTTAGTGTTGCTACAGAGTACGTTAACTATCATGATAGAGTGAGTATATTTCTCATGATATAGCTTGTGTTGTTGTAAGACTCAGTGTGTTGCTAAACAAAGAAGAATTTTTTGAAGGGTTTGTGTTGATTTTAAAGTTTATATTTAAGAACAGTGGATCCAATTTGAAAATGGTATGAAAGGGAGGTCCACAATGATTTGGGGGTCGGTGCCTCTATCTAGTCGATGCTAACAAAATTGAATTGAAGGTGTAGGTGCTTCCTACTAATGGCTTCCAACAAAACAAAAATGGAGTGGGTGCTTCCTATTGGTTGGTTCCAGCATATTAGTGCTCCTACAAGTGGGCGCTTGCAAATCAACGAAAATGACATTGAAGTATCCTACTAGTTGGTGTCATTAAATGAATGAATCTAATTGAAGAGTTAAAAAGAGAAGAAGAAGAATGGTGGTTTTCTCCCTTTATAGTTTTCCACCTAAATTCTTTGTGTCCATATGGTTTGAATGTGTTGTTCTTGTGTTGTGACTTGATTATTATCTATTGATTACATGCAGTGTTTTTCCACTTAATAAAGGTTTAGGTAATGGTTGTAAAAGATTGGTAAAATTTTAATTAGATGATCCAAATAGCCTTATACTAATTGCCCCCCCCCCCCCAACCTCCCCCTCTCAGTATAAGAAAGATTCCAAAAATTGGTATCAAAGCCAAGTTGGTTTAGGTAGAGCTTAACCGCTAGAAGGGAGATCTAGTCCAAAGCATGAATCATCAAAGTATACCTCTACTTAATGATGAAAACTATCAGGTATGGAAAGAGAAGATGAATTATGAGTTAATAAATCTTGGATCTAATGTTTGGAATGTAGTGACTAATGGTTATGGTTAAAATCCTCCATCAAATCAAGTACAACAGTGGAAATCTCTTGTCATGAATATAATTTACAATAGTCTACATGATTCAAAACTTGAGAAAGTTATGCATTATGAATCTACAAAGGATGTATGGGACAAGATGAAAATCCTCCATGAAGGAGAAAATCAATAGGTTCTTGTGGAGATTAACAAACCATATTGCTCTTTTAACGATCTAGATCTTAAAGAAAACTACCTTGACAAAAAGACTCAAGTTTTTTATCATCATCTAGAAAGTAAATCTGAAGATAAGCAGAATAAGAAGAAGAAGGGATCCCAAAAGAAATTTACTCAATAAATTAAGGATCATCTCCCTAATGTGCAAATAGTTGATCATCTCCCTAATACTGAAGATGAAGGAGTAGAAGACCTAGATAATATTCAAGGTAATCTACCTAACTACTGTTGGGTCGTTAATATGTCATTATTATTTCACTTTTGAATGCCTATTCCACCCATTTCTACTCTTCTTTATCATGTCATTTATCATGGTTTATCATATAATTCCATGTTATAATGATTTATGCTCTTATGGAAAAATATTATTTATTCTCCTTTATTTTTAATAAATTGATGATTATGCATGATTTTATCAATTATGGTTTATTAATAAATTGGTTGTAACATTACTCACCATTTTTAGCCTCCAAGATATTTTCCAGATTGAAGATTTGATCATTAAATGTGTCAACTCAAAAATTCGTTGGAATAAGAAGTGACGATTTTGCATTGAATGTTTTGGGCAAATGGAGAAGAATCTAGAAAATCCGAAACATGGGTTTTGTCTATAATGGAACAAATTAGTTTTCCAATGATAAATTTTCCTAAATTTGGTCCGTATTGAGATAAATGGAAGGTTCTCTGAAGACGTTTTTCTCAGATTCATTGTGTGGCCGTTTTCCAAATTATCCTAGTTGCAATGCCAAATTTGACCTGTTCTTGTTAAATGATGGATGGAGAGATACTCCAAATATGATCTTGCTTATCAATTTTTTCAGAACAATCCAATTTTGTAATAGAAATCATGTTGTAATCATCTCTGTTGTAACTGCTCTCTGCTTTCTCTCTATTTAAATGAAAACAAAGATCAGAGAAGGGGATTCAGGATTTAGAATTAAGGATTCATGATCCATGATGGATGATTAGAAAGAGAATTAGATGGATTGTTAGATTAGAGATAGATAGGGTAGGATAGGAGGAATGGGAGAATTACTATTGAGAAATTGTAATTGTTATTGTTGACTCTCATAGCTGAAGCAGAGAACGAAACTATTGTAATGTTTATGCAATGATTAATATATAAAAACAGTTGCAGTCCTTTGCATCTCCTAGAGTAATCACAGCAGTGCGTCCCTGGAGGCTAAGGGCCCGGCCCTAGTGGATCCACTTGCTTCTTGTATCATCAGTTTACAGTTCTGTGTGATGGTTTGATTTCCTTTTCATTTCCTTAATTTTCTTTAGTCAGTAATCTTTTGTTTCTGAACATTTCTCAGAATCGCCCTGTTACATCAAAATCATGATTGGATTGCATTGATAGCAAGATTATTATTTATAGTGTCATGCTGTTAATTCTAATATAATACTTCGCTGTCCATTTCAACTTATGTTGTTCATTTATAATTGTGATCGATGTTCATTCTACTAGATTAAGATTGTTGATTCAGTTACATTTGCAGTTATTGTATATTTCTATTTAATTAGCCCTGTTGTTCAGTTATATTTAAGATTGCTATTTAATTCTAATAATTTAGCATTATTGTTCCTTTCCATTAATAATTCATTTCTGTTAGATGAAGCTTTGTTGTTCATTTGCAAGTATTTGGTTTTTCTTTTAAGTATTATCGCAGTGAGTGTGTTTATTCCATTTCTATTAGTAGCATTATTGATTTATCATTTCCAGTTTATTGCTTTAGTGTGGATTGTAAGATGAACAACTGTAAAGGATATTCGCTATTTCTGCCTAAGTTCTCAGATTGGAGATCTTGCCTATAATTGATTTTCATTTGCATCAGTTTACAGGGGAGAGAGTTATCATTACTGAGTCCTCGACTAATGATTGTTTGAGTGAATGATTTAATTACAAAACATTTGAGTTTCTTGCTGTTCCGGTTAGATTTTATTTCCAGCATTCATTTACTTTTGCATTTTAAGCACTATATTGCAAAACATTACTCTTGAGCAAGTGACCGCCTCAAACTGAGTACACTCTTGAAATAATAAATCATCCCTGGGTTGACAATTAGTGTGAAGATAATTAGGAGTAAAAAAGACACCTTTTATCGCTCAACAACTACCAATATGATTGTGAAATATATCCTAGCTATTCATTAGAAAATTATGAAGGCAATCACTCATTTATGAATATTCAAGATATTGATCATGAATATAATCAAAAGTCTTGTCTCAATGATAAAGTAGTAGTCCTTGAAGCTAAGCTTGATACAACTCTAACAGAAATAGAAAGGCTTATAATGGAAAACAAATATCAGAAGAAATTACTTTAGATATTTGATGATAAAGAATATGAGCTTAAATAAATTATTAGGTTGAAAACTCATCTAGAAGAAGCAAGGAGAATTGAAGAAGTAAAGAGAAACCATCTAAAGGAAAGAGAAGGTCATTGTGAGAGTTTAGGAGCTGATATTGTTTCATTAAGAAGTGATATAGAAGAAAAGAACAAGCATTTAAAATTTTAATATAGTTCCAAGATCTTGGATAATTTCTTCAGCTGCCAAATGTCTCCCTCCATTAAATTAATTCTTGGCTTTCCTGAAACAACTAAGAGAGAATCTAGCTTACTGGAATGTGCATGAAGGCCAGAAGACAATAAGGCACCATCTAAAAACTATGTTAAGGAAAACAATCGCAGCAAGATGCACAAAGAAAGTAATGTGATTAGTAATAAAGGAAGCAAGCAACATAACCAACAACCAAGAAAAGGGACGTTCTCAAAAGGAAGCAAGCAACATAACCAATAGCCAAGAAAAGGGACATTCTCAAGAAGAATAATTACTTCCTGAGATGAGTATGGAAAAAACACAAGCCTCCAAAGGTGGAATAACAATTCCTTTGCTCCATTAATGAATTATGTTGAGTGTTAATATTGTAATAATTATGGACATATTGCAACTCATTGTAGAAGCAGGCATATCAAAATGCACAAGCAAAATGAGTAGTAAAAGAGAAAGTTACCTCAAACAAGTGGACAAGGAAAGGAAACTCCTTTAAATAGATCATATGTTCCTAGATATATAAGTTTCTTTCATGGCTATCGTATTTCATGTAATATATTTGGTCGTAAGGAAATGGACTACAAATCATATGGAAATGAAAGGAATATAAGGCAGAAATCATAAATGTATAGCAGTTCTAGAAGACATGATTCTTTTTCCCCCTTCTTTGGTCACATAAGCTGTTACACATGATAATCTTGGACACATGGTAAAATATTGTAAGTTATTCAGTTCCTTAAGGCAATTCAACCAAAAGAAATAAGCTGACCAAAGTACGTTGAACAAGAAGCTAAAAGAACATGCCTCTATCAGGAGTCAGCATACCAAAGTATGGAAGAAAAAGGAAGAGTAGCAAGTGAAGTGTCGCCTAGTATGTTGTATGCCAGAGGAAGATGATCATTGGTACATGGAAAATGGATGTTTTCATCATATGACTAAAGATAAGAGAATACTTATCTCTTTAATTAAAATAAGAGGTGGCAACATTATTCTTGTAAATAATGCACCAGCCAAGGTGATAGGAAAAGGTAAATCCAACCTTGATAATAAAAATATAAATGTTTCTAATGTCTTACTTGTTGAAGGATTAAAGAACAACATTCTGAGTGTGATTCAAATGGTTGATAGAGGAAATGAAGTCACATTCAATTCAAAAGGATGTAGCATCATAAATGAATGCATAAGAAAAGTAATAGAAAGAGGAATCAAAACTCCATACAATGTGCATGTGTTGAAAGGAAGAAAATATGTAAAGAAGAGATTGAATTTGATCTCTTCTTCAAATTATGAATAGAAAAACAATCCACAATGGCAATTCATAATTACATAGTAAATTGATAAGGGGCACTATAGGAGAAGAACATAATGAAGTTGGCATACTCTTAGGGGGGGCATAAAACAATATTTCAAGGTACATGAAGAAGAGCATAACTGTTAGAGATGAGTTGCAGTAGAAGAGTGGGGTGTGCAAAGGTCTAAATGTATATTCCATTCCATAGGAATATCCCCAAAAGAAGAAAAGAGGGCTAATATCATGAAGCATGGAAGAAAGATAGTACATAAGCGCAGGGGGAGCTTCATAATCAACAGAAGCAAGAACCATCAATCTTCTTCATGAAGAGTTGATTGCTCAAGCAAAAAAAAATGAAAAGTTTGCCGAAGTGTAAGAAAATAATTAATATAGCATTGTATGTTCCTTGATTATCAATTGGTATCTCTATGTCAAGTGGTAGTCTTTGGTTCAATAGTAGCATATGTTTGTATGTTACTTAACTCTTCTTAAAGGGAGGCATGAGAAAAGGAGAAGATCGATCAGAGAAATGACCATGGAGAATGAATCCTTCAAGAAGAGAAAATCCATACAATGGAGATAGTGTCTCTGAAGAGATGGAGATGATAGCTAGCATGGACAACCACATGATTTTACAAACTAGGTAAATAATCGAGAAATATATCATATGTTTAGGGAGATTGGGTACTTTTTTATTGAAGGGCATTATTATCCCTTGACATTGATGTCACATTCTTTTGCAGAAACCACGAGAATTAGCACTAAGAGTTGTGGTTTGTAATGATTGTTTTACAGTTGCAACCATGTTCTTCATCATAGGGATGTTGTTGGCCAGGTACAAAAAGACATAGTGTTTCCCATTTTCATGATGTCAAAGGGGGAGAGAGATATCAACCACAATTGAGATCAACATCATTTGGTTCGAAGAGAGATATCATTGTTTTGTTTCCCATTGTACAACACCCAAATATTTGACCAATAAGTGGAAAAGTACCCATTAAGCTTCTTAGATCAATCCCTGCTAAAAAACAATCCATAAGATTCATGAGTTTCAACCACAATAATTTCAAAAGTATGATGTACTTTAGGGTTAGAATACAATCGAATTAAAACATATTTAAGTTCTCCTCATTCTTTAACACTTGACCAATCATGTTGTACAATCTATGTAGTTCATTTCTAGGATTTTGTATTCAATTTTTTGTACATAGAATAAGGCATAACAATTAATGAGGCACAAAAATATACTAAATAATTAGGTACATTTTTTTGAATAATTCAAATTTTAACAAGAAAGGTTGTGGTAAGAACTAGATTTCTTACTAATTAATGCGGTATTGACATTGGATTGCTTCTTATTTTAGCTTCAAAATTTGGATAAACATCCCTTTACTTCTGGTCACTCAATGTGTTGTACCATTGGTTTTTTCATTCTTAGTTGGAGATTATCCAAGAACCTTGAGTAGGATTTTGCAACAACTTGGATAAATCAAACAAGAAAATATTATGTTTGGTTTTATTTAAGTCTTCAACTATATCATAATCCATATTTAAATCTTCTTAAATGAAAGGAAGAGGAAGAATTACACGGAGTAGTAGTAAGTTTGTTTGTTGATGTTGAATTCTTAGCGTGGATCAAGGTAGATGGTGAATCCGATATAGAAGGTGAACCCTTAGTTCTAGTATTATATGTGTTTCAGGAAATGTAAATATCTTCAACAGTTCTATCATTATCATCATCCTCTATTGCTTATGATATCTCACATTAAATTGATCATTTGTTCAGATATATCTTGTTCTTCTTCATTCATCCTCTTCATCTTATTCATTTTTGATGACTAATCCAGGATAGCAATGAATACTTTGAACATATTAATGAAATCCGTGCATGTCTTTTCTGAATGATTGCAGTTGTGAGCCCAATAATGGTTCTCCATGGAAAATTCGTCAAGATTAATTCCCTCAATAAATGGACTATAACTTGATGGTGGATTTGTATTTTTGGAAGGAGGTATAAAATATTTTCAATTAACAAATCCTTCTCTAGAACTCTACGTGATATCAATAACACCATTGGACAATTTCTTCACTATCCTTTGCAAACTTTCCATGTCTATATATTCCTGCTCCTTTTCTAATAGAGTTTTAACTTGTGGAGCTAGTTTCTTTGTTGAAAACAAATATTTATGTTGTTTCACTCCAATATTGTCTTGGATACTAATTATTTCTTTCTCGATATTAACTACTTCAAAATTCTTAGTTAGGGTCACCTTCCTAGCCATCTTGAAAAACATAGTAATAGATGTAGGCAAATCTATGGTGTAAAACTCAATGGTGACATATTATATAGGTTGAGAGGTGTCAAGTATTTTGTTTTCTAATGTCACAACCATTTATTGAAATCCTCGATTGATTCTTTTGAATCCATCTTCTTCCTTGACAATTCTAGGACCAACACAGTTGGACTCTTATAATCTCCAAAACGATTTATGAATGTAGTTTCAAATTTCCCCTAATTTGTGATAGAAGCTTAGGGAAAATAAAAGCTCCAAGTAGAAGATTTTCTCTCACATGTATAAAAGGAAATAATCTACATACTACATCTCCATGTTGCACACCCATGAGTCTTATTACAAGCATGAAATTATTAAGGTATTAATCTACCAATTACTTTTTATCTAGATCAAATTTAGGAATGAAGTTTTCACGATGCTTCAAAAATTCATGTATATTGCTAGGTACCACAACTGCATCTTGGGCCAAGCAAGGTCAATTTACATTTTCGATGGGTCCTTGAGGAGAACCTTGTAGGTGTGTCGTGGACTATGCTTGGGATATCCTTGTGGATATTCTCATGGAGTATGTGGGAGAATTTTGAGGTGATTGTGTGGCATAGCAACACCACCTTCCATCTTCACTTCAATTCCTTCAACTACAATATTTGCTAATACCTATGAAACATGAACAAGATGATAATTAGGTTTTGTCGCGATAGAAAACTCACTATCATCTCTATTATATTTCTCAAATTTCATACTTCTTCTAGGAACTACAAACTCAATAGGTGGTTGGCCACATTCTTTACTCAAAGCTTAGGTGAGAACTCGAGCTATTTTCAAGTCTTGTGTCCCAAGACCAATTATTTTAAGAACTATATGTTGTAAGTGAAGCTTGAGAGGATATAATGTGATCACTCTCTAACTCAGTTACACCTAGGGATGGATTTCAAAGGTATTGAAAATATGTGGAAGGGTTTACATAATTTGTTTCAAGATTTGAGGTTCATTTGGTGTAAAAGACTTCACAAACAGGTTGCTACATAGGTATCTTTTGAAGTGATATATAATGGGCCCCTCTTGGAATGTGTGAATGTCTACCAACCATTCATATCAATATGGCCCTCCTTCTAGCGTCTTTTTTTTTTAATGTGAAAATTGACCTGAATCAACAAAGGGGAAAGTTTCTTGATGGAAAGGCTCAATTAGACCCACTCTAATTTGGATTAGCAACTTCCAACTAGTATGTTGGCATGATTTTCCATAGAAAATATTTGTTTACAAGGGAATGAAAAAATATTGGTAAAATAAAATTTATATAAGTTAGACAATGTGAGTTAGTAATTTTAACTCAAAGTATAAAAATAAAAGATGTTAGATACATAAGGAAAAATATATAAAAAGAATAGTGGGAACAAATTCATAGTACAATTCTATACGTATGATTTTTAATGCAACAAAGGCTTTAAACAAATAATTATTCAAAAGGTTTAATGCATTCACCTATAACTAATAATAACCATTCAGAGAATCAATCATAATAAATCATAACAAGGAATAAATTCATGTGTGTAATGAAGAACTATGGTTTCTTATCATCTATTGAATGTGAGATACAAATATTCAATGCTACATAATAAATTATTTCAAAGGCCACCAACATTTTTCCTTCATTCTCCCGATAAAAGTATTACAAGAAAAAATTCGAGAGAAAAATCCCCCTCTATGGAGGTGCAAGTTCTCTTATAACAAAATTAGGTGACTTTTCATGCACCCTTCCCATCTCTTCATTTCCAATTTCAAGGTATTATTTTCATTACAAAAATATAAAAGGAAAACCCTTCAACTTACAAAGTTATTCTGTTCTCTTCCTATTTTTTAAATTTAGAGTACATATCTTGACAAAAAAACTTTAATATGCAGTGGTATCAATCCAAGGTGGAAAACATTGTTTAAATTTTATTGCTTGCTTATTTATATGATGATCTAAGATAACAAGTTTAGAACTATTTTCCTTGACCCAAAACTTCCAATTCTTAGAGATACTACCACTTAATCGTCTTATATAAGATAGTGCCCACCATTTACTTGTTTATGGACCCAAAACTTCCAATTCTTAGAGCTACTACCACTTAATCATCTTATATAAGATAGTGCCCACCATTTACTTGTTTATGGATTGACAGATCCTTTTTAGAAAGGGGTCATTTAACAAGAGGCCATATGATGTTAAGAAATGCAACCCAAACCTCTCTAAGAGAACCTAGGTCAAGCTCTAAATATGGATATAAGAATTGGAAGAAGTTATATCCTTGTTGGCTAATAACTTGAGTAAAGTGTAATAGCATTCAAAAAAACATAAATTTTTAGGAAAATAAATGAGAAACTCACCCTAAATTTCCTTCATCATAGAATTTGTTATTTGATGGCTAAACATTAAACCTATATTCAACTCCTTTGCTCTTTTGCTATTTCAATTTATATAAGTAAAATGTAATAAGTTATTGCTTAAAATTTGAAATGCGTGTTGAAGCACAAGTTTCTTTGAAGCAATAACACTGGAGGGCAAAAACTAAAAAGATAATGCCAATGCCATAACATCATAACACTATGGTGAAAAACTAAAAAGATACTGTCATTGTCACAGCATTGAGCTATACAAGATATTGTATTGGTACGAGATTTGATAACCAACTTCCCACAATGGGAATCAATGAACCAACCCAGCACATTTCAGCCAGAGAGGCAACGATTTGAAACAAAATACACTTTATTCACTTTTATGTCTTCAATAGAGTAGACATATTCCTTGTCCCTAAACTACAGGTGGGGCAAATTAAAGCATTCATTGCCACAACACATGGGACCAATTCCACCTCCTCTCCAGTGATCAGATTGCGCAGCTCCACCATTGGTTCATAATGAGGAGGAAATTATGAGAGTTGAAATGATGTTTGACAGTTTACCTATGAAATGGCTGGCAGAGGTAATGTTACTACAGATTTGGCTGGCAGAGGTAATGTTCTCACTACAGATTTACAAGTTGTAACGTATTTCGTAGCTATTTCATTATTTTGACCTAAAGTGTGCAATCTTGCAGCGATTTCACTGACAATAGCTTGATATTTCCTTGATTCTGTTTACGTGAACTCTTGCATGCAATCAACATGTCTACCATCAATTAAATATCGGAGAACATTGCTCTCAAAGGTTTTCGCTGATTTTTAGGGTTTCTAAAACCATAGTGTTCGATGTAATGTTTTTGCAGCCTTATTATTATCTTGAAAGAGAATACCATTTGTGAATACCAGATCTGGGTGTGTGATTCATAAGGATTTTTTGCATTGGTTATCGTTGGAGTGCCCAATATATTCCTGCCATTTGATCATTGAGGTTCACACCGCATGAACAACGACCAACATCTAACGAAATCCATAACTGATGGATGACTAATTTGTAATATCATTCATACTCTTGCTAGCTTGTATTCATCTCACGTAAGAAGAAATGTCATCCGAGTATCCACTCTACTTTTAGAATCACCTCTTAGTGCGTCCAGATTCATTCCTCTAGATTTGTTACCTCTAAGAGTTATGTTTCTTGTATCATAAGGTCACCGACAAAACATTTGTATCAAAGCAGAAAGATTATGACAGGTAAAAGCCCTAATTCGTAAAAATAGAACTGTAATTACGTGAAAGCCGTTCTCTCTGCCGGCATGGGGTGAGCAGACATTGTTCACCCCAGCCAATCGCAGCACTCTAATTTCGTCCACCTGTGCTATGTCGCCTGTCCACCTGTGCTATGACGCCTGTTTTGTATCGTTCAGTGACTGGGGCTTGGTAAAGAGCTTAGTAACCCTGTGCATATCTCATCAGGGGGTATGTACTGCGGCTAAAGTAATTGGTAGCAATCGGGCTAGATAACCAAGAACTCGGGCAATCAGAATCGTTCACACTAAGGTATTGGGACCCACAAAGTGAATCAGTAGAAACAAGTAGGTAATCGGGTTGAACAAGGGAATAGGCATTAAAGCGCCATGGCAAAGACTCGGCGATGACTCGATGCCACCGGGGTTGATTCGACCAGAGCAAGTAGCAAGCATAAATTGATCAGCAGGTGGTGTTAACTACGGTGAACAAAGCTCTTCTGATAAACAGTGGTTGCATAAGGTGAAATGAAGGTGTTACTGGTGTGGTATTTGATGGGTGTTGTGCAGGGTTCTATCTGGAACTTGGGGTTAGAGAATGGCATTGATTGCAGGGTTATATCTTCAACCTGCAAGTGGGCTGGAGAATGACATTCGGAATACAGGGATGCTTGCAATGTTCCCTGTTCAGCCTGTTGAGCTCTACAAAAACCGATTGCTATCTCCCACCACAAATCTACATATCCGTAGCTCGTACTCGGTATCTCCCGTGGCAGAATGACAAATTACCTCATTCATTCAGTGTATTTGCATTCAATATTCCTCCTGTTGATTGTTCTCCCATTGAATAGCCATGGCCATTGTATCCTTATGTTCATGGAATAGCTATCGAACCAATAAATGAAATGACAGATAGAAATGTCATTAAACAACCTATCAAATCTCAATCAACCATTATTCTATGAATCTGCTTAGCATGCATCATGAAATTACTCACCTCGAAAGAAGACATAGTTATTATTCAACCACCAAAGGAGATCGAACTCATCAATTTGTCAACCAATGAACTGGGAATCAAATAGTAACAATATCAGTGCTTTTCTTAGTTTCTGAGTTGATAGTGAGCCAATAATAGAGACAATCAACAATCAATGTTTCGATTGTTTCTATCTCCTCCTTGTTTTGGCCTGTGCAAAAACAAATCTCAACCTCATTCCTAAAACAAGTGGAAATCTGAGTCGCATTAACTGTTGGATTGGATTGTCATGCCTTGCATTCAATTTCCCCATTTACTTTTCCCTATGTTGAGTTTGCTGCATTGGGTGGAGTTTGAGGCGGTTGGCCCAGCTTCTAGCACCAATATATGGTGCAAAGTGGTCCATTTTTCACCGAACAGAGATATTCCAAAACATCCAGCCAGCGAGCGGTGCTTTCTTTCAACTAGCAGCGACATTCCATAATATCCGGCCAAACCCTTCAGCGATTTGCCTTCTAAACTGGGATACAACAGGTGGGATCGCCATTCAGCGTATGCTCATATAGTATATTTGTTCACTTTAGCAATTCATTCAACTTGTAATACACTGTCAAATCTCTTGCTTACCGAAATTCTGTTGTTGCTACCATTTTTTCTCGGTATTCTTCCGGAGGAATTCAGAAAGCCCTTCCACTTGTGTCCTATAACTTTCAGCATGGGCTATTTCAACAAAATGCCCTCGTAACTACCATTATTTTCTCGTTATTCTTCTCGAGGAATTCAAAAAGCCCTTGCATCTGTGTCATGTAACTTTCGGCTTCTCGAGGAATTCAAAAAGCCCTTGCATCTGTGTCATGTAACTTTCGGCATGGGTTGTTTTAGCAAAATGCCCTCGTATGTCACTACCTGCATGCGTATAGTTGATCGTCCTCCGGTCTCAGCATGCATGTGCTTCGTTGCACTTGGCACCTCTACTAGACACCAACTTTGTTAATTTAGCCTCCAGTGTTGCAGCAACAATGCTGTAACTCCTGGGACTCCCTTCTTTACTTTTATCAACCCGGTTGTTCATAACAAACTTGGAAGTGACGGTGTTGTATGCACAAGTACTAGCTCTTATCGCAGCTGTCACTTGGTCAGCTGGCACAAGTCCGCTAAGAGCTTAAGCCAACTTCTATGAGCTCTTAGAAGAAGCTTTGCAATTGATGGATGAAAGCTAACTCGAACAAAGCTAATCTATTTGCGAAAAGAAATTGAAAGACTGAAGGAAAGTGCGAACCCTAATTCTACCAACTAGTGCTACTGATGCAAAGATGACCATGCAAACTACTGAAAGAGATGTCATTACTTCTATGAAGGTAAAATACATGTGTCTAGACTACCTCTGCCCTAAGAAAACATCTTTAGATGAGCATGCAAACTACTGAAAGAGATGTCATTACTTCTATGAAGGTAAAATACATGTGTCTAGACTACCTCTGCCCTAAGAAAACATTTTTTTGTAATTTTGATTAAGTTGTCAGTTTCATCATGCATATGCTTTAACTGTTCTTTACTGTGCAGAGGTGGATCAAGGAGGAGGAATGCTTGGAAAATGATGGTAAGGTTCAGAAAGGGTCTAAGGAGTCCCCAACACCCTTCCAGAGAGTTTCACAAAGTTTAGCTATCAAGAAACCTCATTTGTGAGCTTCTACAGGAAGTCTGCAGGGGTTCTACAGGATGTTCAGAGATTTCTACAGGAAGTTCAGAAATTTCTACAGGATGTTTAAAAATTGGATTTTAGAGGATGGTTGAGTGAGGGAAGATGCATGGATGGATAAGGAGGTAGGATAGGGGCCTGGAGTGACCCAGAGACTGGTGGGTGGAGTGGTGAGAAGGTGTAGAAGGTTGACTTGGCTTAAAGAAGGCTAAGGCAATGATTGAGCAAGTAGATAGGGTTACGTGGGAAAAAAGGACAGATGGGAGACGAGAAACCTAGCTAGAAGATGGAACAGGTGGCTCAGATGAAGCTTAAGTGGATGAAAAAGTGGTGGAGATGCCCTGCACGGCGTACATTCAACCGAATCAACAAAGTCTTGCAAATGATCAAAGTCCTAGCTAATCTAGTCTAACTATCAATAACATGAATGAACAACAGCTTTATTTGGAAAGAAAACCATGTACATCAACTATGCAAAAAAACATTTCAGAGATCTAAACCCATAACTAATTTCTACAAAGGAAAACAGTACACTAAGGATTGCATGGTCAAGCAAATTAGTGTTTTTGTTGGAGCAGCACTGTTTCTTCAATTCTAGCCCCTGATCCAATAAAGATGAAGTGAAACCGAGAGTGTGGTTGTCCCTTTTCTTTGGAGTTTTTTTTGTTATTATCTTATCAAAACACCTGAAGCAATTCTATTCATAACAGTGATCTATCCAATCAACACAACTAAATCTGCCTAACAGAAATACGTTTCAAATGCATAAAAGGAAAACAACGATGCATAAAGGAAAAGTAACAGTACAGAAAGGAAGCCCAAGGCTCTCAGGTTGGGCCCAACCCTGAGAGCTATGGCTCCTATAGAAAACTCAGAGTTGATATAAAATCGGATTGTTTCTCATTATCAAAAAATAGTCATAAGAGTTATGCCAAAATGGCTACAAGATAACAAGCTAAAGCTAACAGCACTGTGGTGCAAAATATGCAATGGTTTCAAAACTCCCTCACGAAGGCTGAGGCTTTAACATTTATACATCACGAGGGCCCTAACTGGCCTCCTAAATGTATGGGACTCGGCTGTCCAAACTGTGAGTTAGACAGTCCCTTCCAAAATCTGCTTGACTGTCTTCTAGATCCGGTTTTGGTGGCCTTTGGAGCTCAGAGTTGGGGGTGAAGATCCCGAGGAAGGGTTATTTAATGCCATAGACAACCCCCCTACGAATCCTCACCTCAAACTTCGCTGTCTTCTAGCCCATGATTGCTTGGTTTTGCTCCAACATGTGTCAAAAAACCTGAAATGAGCACGTGTTAGCCACCTAGGAAGAGTGACTACCCTTATTCGTACAAATGACATAAACATACTGAAAAATAATGCATAAGCTATGAAAAATGAAGGATTGAACAAGGACTGGACAAGGATAATTAGGCCAAATGAGCCCAACAAGTTACCAATTTTGGGGCTCATCATCACCCCCCCCCCGCTAAAAGGGTTGTTCATTCTCTGAGCAACTAGTCGAGCTCCTCGTCTTTCATTGCTTTAATCGCCACCCTCACATCCCAGGCTTCTGAAGTAGTATCCTCCTCACTGTCATGGAATCCGGCCTTCCTTTCCACCTCTTCCCACTGCTTATGCTCTTCCGCTTCTGTGCCTCCTTCTAACAATCCCAAAAGCAAGGGTGGACTTAGCTTGAGGCCTATCCAACTGGCCTGGAGGTTCTGCATAGACTTCTTGTAGAGAGGCACTCGTGCCAAGGCCTCCCTCATTCGAGTTGGAGTGTGATATTCCCGGATTTTGAGACTGTGGGACAATGTGTTCCACCTACGGGTGCAAGCATGAACACAATTGTCCCCTAATAATCGCTCCATATCCTCGAAGTGTGCTATGGCATAGGCCTGGAGATCCATGTACTCTAATAAATCCTGAGAGTTGGTTGCTAGGTGCTGGTGAGCAGATATCAATGTTGTGGGGTCCCCTAGCTCTGCTCTAATCAGCAGTGGTTCATGTAGTTCTCGGTCCATGACATTCCTAACCTCATCCGCTCTCTTCTTTGTGGTTTAACCATGACGTCATTGCCATCAGCTGCATGTCCCCTACTGCTGTGTTTGGGTCCCACGAGGTGATGGTTGGAAGGGCCAAATTATGGAGATAAAACTCTAAAAGCTTAGCCTTATCTTCCGATGAACTGCTGTTACATAAATCCATGAATTGTTGGGGATTTTGGATTTGCGAAATACCCCTTTGTGCCAATGTGTTGATTTGGAACTGCAGCCACTGATCCCTTAGGTACAGGCAATAGGATTTGGCCGGCTGCCTACATTGTAGAGCTTCCATTGCCCAACTGGCCATGCAGGCCAGTTGTGCCTCTTTTTCTTGCATCTGTTGTTTCAGGGATTGTATCTCTATATCTGCCTGCAATTCCCTTTCCTGTAGCTTTCGGTTAAGCTCCTCAAGATCAACTTGCATCCCTTATTTTTCTTGAGATTCTGCTGAGGGGTCCTTGGCTACTGTGTCCTCTCCTTTTCTCTGTCCCTGTAGCTGTAGCTGCTGTCTAAGAAGCTCATTCTCTTCTCTTAACTTGGCTTGTTGGGAGATTTCCACATGCCTTACTCTTGCCAACTCCCTTTGTGTTTCCTTGAGCCTTTCCTCTAGAGGCCCTATATCTGCTACCCCCTTGGATTTAGCGATCCTCATCCAAGTGTGGGTTCGTACTCTTTCTTCCTCTAGTGCTAGAAACAGTGGCACTGTGAACTTTTGAGGAATGATTTTTCTGGCCTCCAAAAAGTTATAATAAGAGCCCAGGCTGGGCTGGGGGCTTGGCTCCATGATGACATCGGTCTTCTCCTCCTCCTGTGGTAACTTGGCTACTCTTTCCTCCATCTGCTCAGTTTCTTTCAGCCGAGCCAAAGATTCCTGTAGAATAGCCTCGGCATCCTGTAGGGAAGCTTCTGAGTTCAGTTTCTCCATCCTTTCTCTCCATGAGGATGTCTTCGGGCTCCCCCGCTCATAAGTAATGGATGCCTTGGAGGGGGACCTATCCTTTGGTGTGGTATGGGTATCCACAATTGTGATTGGCCCTTTTGATGGAGGCTGGGGTCTGCCAGTCTTAATCCTCACACTCCTTATCACTTTAAAATACAGAGGAGACTCCCTTTTTCTTTTCTCTTTTGGCTTGGGAGAGGTACTTAGGGTGGCCAGCACAGCTGCTGCCTCCTTAGCTAGTATTTCGTCCGACTTCTCTTTCTGATGTCCTTCTTTCGGACTTCCTGTAGAAAGTCCTGTAGCGGTTGTTTACTGACTTCCTGTAGAAGTTGTTTTTAAACTTCCTGTAGAAATATTCTGTTGTTTTCCAGTAGAAGCCGAGGGCACTGTTTTAGCCTACTTGGCTGAGGGGACTTTTTCCTTTAACTTGGTTGAGGTTGCCTTAGGGGTGCCCTTACTGACTTGGAATTTCTCAGTCCTTTCTACCCTGCTCTGTAGTCTTTTCTCCCTGGGTGTTGGTGCAATTTTACCATCCCCTATTTTGGCAGCTTGCCCCTTTCCTTGTGTTCCTTTCTATTCTTTCTTTGGTGTTTTTCCCAAGGTTTCTTGTCCTTTAACCTTCTTCTCTGCCTGAGTATGCTCCTTCTCCTCACTGCTGGAGGAAGTGAGCTCCTCGGCCAAAACTCGGATGTCATCCTCCTTCGACATATTCCAAAAAAATTCCCAGGAGAGAGGGATAGTGAAAGTGTGGAGTGCATCTTCCACGAGGAGCTTGATAAGCCCATGATGGGCTAGCTGGTCTGGTGTCCCCTCTCTCAGTTTGGTGGCACACTCAATCATGGACTGCAGGAGGAAGTGAGGAATGCTCAATTTTCATTCTGAGGGTAGGTCCATTTGGTGCCTGAGCTCTGTGAGCAACCGAAAATGATAGCCATACAGGATGCTAAATCGCCCCTCACACGTAATATACTTCATAATTTGGAGGCTGACTTCACTCCAGAACGGTTGTAGGCTAGTTCTTCGAACTCCATTCTTGTCTTCTGAAAATTGCTCCTCTGACAAGAAGAACTCTTTTTTAGCTTTCTGACCCAACTTTCTCTCCTCCTTATCCCAAGGTACCCCCATTGGTAGATCAGTTACTCTGCTGATGAGCTGTGGGGTGAGTCTGAGGGTCAATCCTCTGAAGTTGACAACGGCCAATGTCTTTGACTTCGGCTTCAGGGACCTGAGGAATTCTTCTGCAATTTCGTCATCGTGACCTTGAATCTTGTCACAGAATGACATCCAGTTTGCACGGGAAAACAAGTCCACCACCTCAGGGGTTTCCCGTAATTTCTTGGAGTCCGAAGGTTATTTTCTAATGAACCCTCCCGAAATGGTAAAAACTCTGTGTTTGTTCGCGCTTTTAAGCAAACAAGGAGTTTTGGGTGTATTTCCTTCTCAGAGGATAAAAAAATATCTTTGTGTCACCCTGTGCTGAACTTGCCTGCTCGTATACAGAAGGAGGACTTCAAGATTTTTTTACATGGAGCGCAGAGCTATGTCTCCATTATACACGTAGTCGTATAAAATTTACAATTTTTATCGGTGCCTTGACAGTGTCTCAATTCCTACAGGAGGGATTTTAATTCAATCGTGCAGGAAATCTCGCATGCAGACCACGAAGACAATTCCAGGCAGCGATAAAAAAAAAGGCTTTTGACTTCACAGACAGACTTGCATTCACATTTCCCTACCCCCCTCAATACGTCGAATTCACCACCTTTGGAATTATTTGCATGCGAAAGTTATGTTCAGGCCTACCTCACTAAAAATTGCCACCCTCGATGTGAACAGTCTGTGCTGCGTCGTATGTTGAGTTTCCTGTAGCGCAGCTTCCTGTAGAAATCGTTCTCGGCTTCTAGAGGATGTTACGGTGGTGCAGAACTAGTCTGAGCGGTAGCAGGACGTTTGAACAGACCGAGAACTCGAGCTAACAACTTGCAGAGGAGGAGGACGCGTACTCGGCTGCAAAACGGTTCTGAGCATAAATGACTACAGTGCATCATAAGTTATTCAACTGGCCGATTTTGAAATGCTACGGAATTCATGGCGCGGGGGTGAGCTGTCCCTGCCGATCCATTGGCTGACATCATGGCTATCATTCCCCAACGTGTCCTTGACTGCCGAATTCTTCCCTCTGCATTCACCGTCGCCATTCTTGTCATACCGCCGCTTCACCCCGACTAGACACCTCCCACGTGTCAATTACCCGACTTTTCGACATAACCAAGTCCATTCGGATCCTACAAGGCCGCCTGATTGGCTGTGGTGGCCAGTTGAATGGCAACCAGAATTGTTCAATCCGTCCATTCTCACAGTCATGCACATTTAGAGTATAGCTTATGTAATTTGACGAAATAAGGTTAGGCACTTACTTGTGCGGCCGTGGACATGGTTTTTTTTTTTCAGGTTTCGGGATGAGGGATGTTGGATATGCTTGTTATTGTGTCATGCACAGGTGCTGGATATCCTCTTCATTGGCTACTGCTGGCTACGAGATTTTGAGACCCGTTTCCCTGGTGGTGAATGCTGCATGCACCGGTTTCCTGAGCTGCTGATGTCTTCATGGTATGTGCTCCAGCTGGATCAGCTGCTACACGATTCTTGTAGGACATCCTGTAGCCGTTTCTCCTTTTGGGGTGCATGCTGAAATAAATGGAGTCACGTTCACAGGTGAAGGGTCTTGAGGTTGCCTTGATAGGTGAAGTGTGCGAACCTCAGAATGCCTTATTTTTTATTTGAAAAGAACAAATTTTATCTGAAAAAAAGCAGGGTTCTGATATGCATGTGCAGGTACATTCGGCCAGATGGGAGCAATGGTGGTGAAAGGAGGTGAAACAAGTGGAGGATTTAAGAAAAGAGTGGTTGCATGCCTCCTCAACGGGCTTCAAGCTTCAAATACTCCTCCATAATTGATTCTGGCCCGCTCAAAAGCTCTACAAGATGTTTCTTGTAGAAATACAGAACTTCCTGTAGAAAGTCTTGTAGCTTCCTGTAGAAGGCTGAACCATGACCAGATTGTGTCCAAACCTTGGAAAAAATGAGTGTTCATGGAGGGAGTGTATGTGAGGTTGCCTGGTAGCTTGGTGGGGACCCTTGTCCTTGAGTTGAGAGGCCTCCTTTTTGCACCGTGTTCCTACAACCTGCAACACTTTCCAGCGATTAAGCTTGTTTATTTTTCCTCTGTTTCTTCCTTCTTCTTCTTCTCTTTTTTTTTATTTTTTTTTTAAGAGATAGCAGGGGCGTCTCAATGAGGTTTTCACACCTACTATCTACCTTGGGCGCCTCAGAAAGGTTTTCATCCAAGGATCTTTTTATTCCAATTCTTTTTTCAGAGAGACAGCATGAGCGCCTCAATGAGGTTTTCACCCCTACCATCTGCCTTGGGCGCCTCAAAAAGGTTTTCACCCAAGGATCTTTTCTATTGCAATTTTTTTTTTTTGATACATAATGATGCTCAGGGTGTGCCAAAAACAAAGGCAGAACCCTTCTCTATGACCAGCACTGATTTTTCCACAGTTTTGATGAACTATTGCCTCGAGAGAGGTTTCCTGTAGATCTTTAGTTGATGCCCATTGACGAGCATGGGGATGGCTTCTTCATCAATAGTCTGGATAAGGACAGAACCATTATCATTACACTTTTCCACTGCATATGGTCTTAGCCATCTTGTCCTCAGCTTCCCTTTGAAATCCTTATGTCTGGAATCATACAACAACGCCCAATCTCCTGGCTAGAATTTTTTGTCATTGAGGTGTTGGTCATGCCATACCTTCCTCTGAAGTTGAATCACTTCTGAGTGGAGGAGGGCCTGCATTCAGTGTTCCTCTAGCCCATTCAGCTGCATTAACCTTTCTTGTGTTAGGATATTCCGACACATAGGAATAGTTAAGTATAACTTGGTCTAGTATAGAGTTAGGTAAAGTGTGTTTCTTTACTATGTACATTTGTAAC